>VURO01050048.1:22144-33667 GCA_015108175.1 Pelvicachromis taeniatus | reverse complement strand
TGACCAGGGTGGGGATGGAGAAAACGAGGCGGTGAGGAAAGAAGCACCTTTGAAAAGTCAAAGGTCACAGTCCCAGAGACTCTACTAGAATGTTTTTTCACCTTTTGTTGTCTTTGTTGGCATAATAATATTCTCCTCATTTTTAGCTTATCCCGTTTCTTACATTTCAACACTTTATCTGCGGACAGGATTTTAAAAGACAACTTACATGTTACAGATGAGTACTGTTCATTCATGTTTTGCATGTGTACGGATAAATGTCATTACAAAACCGTTGTGTTTGACGTAATGTTGTTCTTTAAACAACATTAACGAAGATCGAACATCGTTGACTAACGGGTATTTAACGTTAGACACCGTATTTTACAGATTCATAAACCCCATTTTAATTACGCTTATGTGTCGAGCTGAACCTGGCTGGATTGTCTGCGTATTTTGACATTTCAAATAAATATAGTCCTTAAATACATTTTGCCTGTCTTGTTTTATTGACTATAACAACACACTGGTTCCCTGCTTGCTGCCGAAATAATGTACATGTATGAGTGCCAGGTATTTCCAGCTATTATCGACATACAGTTGAAGGTTCGGCACAGCATCCACCCAGCATTTTGTTCTCCGAAATGCACATTTTCTAGTTATAATTTTCTTACACATGTACTGTCGAAAGAACCTTCTAAAGCTTGTAAATTAAAAAATATTGAATTCAAAATTATTTGACCATTTCTCTGCAATTACAAACTAAAGTTATTTAGGCATAAAAACACTTCATCAAGAGACTTCATCAAAGGTGCAAGCCTCACAGCAGATGCCATTATGTCAGAGTAACTGATGATAAAACACAGAAATATATGAAGGAGATTTTTCTGGCATTGAACAGCAGAAATCGGGCTCTCTTGTTGGAGGCCATTTTTCTGAAAAACAAAGAGTGGCCTTTAAATGTATCAAAGCTATGCCACGTTGTCATGAAAAACCAAGTAGTAGGTACTAGCAAGACATGTTGCAACCAAAATCTGGCAGGTGCTTACCTAAATTTTACAGACTATAAATATAAAAAGGCTATATCAATTATATTAAGCTGTGCAAAAACAGATGCATTTTAAAATTAATTTTTTACAATACCAAAGTAACACACGGAAACACAGAAACACAACAGGTGGCAAATAACTGAACATACTTGATTAGGTTTTTTGCACCACATTTGCCCTACTACAGTAATTTGACGATGAGGTACAGGCAAACTTTATTTGTATCTAGACAAATAAAATTGATTTGTTTCGTATATGATCAGTTTGTACAAGGTCATAGTTTTCTTCTTGAATAATTATTTAAATAATAAGCCTTTCATTTTATATATTTCAGTTGCATTTTACTCACAGTTATTGCTTCATGTTAATGAGGGCCAAGAATCATTTTTTGAGTGTACAGAGGATGATTAGTGCTTGCATCATAAAATGGCTAGAAGCCTGTAGTGTCTTAGCAATGTGGCCCTATATAGATAGGAGTAACCTTCTTGGTTTATCAAAGGAGTTTAAATGTGCAAGAGCCAAGAAGTGTTAGCGCTAGAGCAAATACCCATAGGGAACATTAAGAGGAAAACAATAAACAAGACAATACAAACCAAAAAAAGTATGTCAATAAATGCAATGATATGTATGTCACAATCTACAATTACACTAATCTTCACAGAATAATAAGAAGCATTGTGATAAGCACCTCATTCAGAAGCAGGGTGACATTGCATTTCATTTTAAAGCATTGTGCTAACAAATCCACAGACTTATTAAGACAATGTGACTTGTCTGTCACTATGTGTGCGCCCTGAGATGGACTGCTAATCTGGGCAAAGCGTACCATGTCTCTTGCCCTGTGACACTTAGGATGAACTCCTGCCCCTACATTCTCTATAGACAACGTGTCCAATGATGCGGAGCCATATTTATCTTGCACAGCTTCTTCAAAATGTGAAGTACAGCCCCTTAGCAACTTGTATCATTGTTACTCCAGCAAAAAAGTAATACAAATACTTTCATAACTTAAAGGCAATCTCTTTGTCACCACTTTAGCTGACTTGAAGTGTAGGACTGGATACAGTCCAGGATTGTGCCGCTGCGGGCCAAGGAGTCGCTGGGAGACAGAAACAAAAGCGTCAGGGATATGTTTTTCATCTCCGTGTTAGGTTAGTGTACACAAGGTTTCTTGAATTGCCTCAAGAAATTCCTCCTGCCATCTAATTACAATAAAGGTTAATTAAATTCCACCTACTCAAATAATCTATTGGTGTTTGCAAGGTAGCTTAAAAGATAAAAAAAACAAGACTCTCTCTTTTGGTCTTTAAAACCCCAGAGAGTGGGGGAAAAAAAAACAACATATATTTTGTCGAATTGAGTAAACTAATTACTAAACATGTGAGATAAATTTGTGTCACTCTTGGCAGTCAATTTTGTAAATGTAATTGTGAAAGCTCCACAAGGCACAGCCAAGATGCATCTTCAATTTTAATTCCAAGTATAACTCCTTAACCTTTTCTTAAAAATACCACGGTAGTCGGGTTAGCCTTTCAGAACCTTATCCCTCTTGGCACCATTGGCAGGATTGTGTTTTCTTGATGGATAATGACTTTCTTACTTTTAGATGAAGGGAATTTGGTATTACTGCACCTTTAATTAAAGTGGACATGAAACAGTTAACATAGGCAAATTTACACCATAGAATCCTGTTCTTATAAATATAGTTACGACTGTCTGTGGACAGTATGTGCTGCACCACAGACTAAGACAAACTGTGAAGTCACTGGGTTGGTTGCTGCTAATAGACTTACATGTTAGCTAACTAGTGACTGAATTGATAATTTAGTGGGAAACAAAGGAAATTGAAACTAACAAGTCTATCAGGGCCACCTTTTGTGTTGTCTCCGGCTGCACCAATGGGTTCAACGGTTTAATGGCAAAACATGCAACAGACACGCTGGTCCACCGTGTTTATTTCACGCTTTGCCTCTCCAAAATCGTGAAATAGACGCACATGTAGACGTTGCAATAATTTACAGTTACAGTAGAGGGATAGATTTTATTTCAAGCCAACATGAAAATGATCACGGGAAAGTGTTTAAACAGACATTATTAAGACATATTAAATACATTAGCCACCTAGCTTAATTGTCTCCGGTGAGTAACGACCCTGGAATGCTTACCACAGACTTTGCGGCTATAAATACACAATGCATGCAGTAGTGGACCGGCGTATCAGGTTGATGAGTTTTCTGTTTAAAAAAAATGAAGATATAGGCTGTGTCTCAATTCCTAGGACGCATCCCTCGTGGGCCGTAGCCGAGGCGGCGTACATTGGCCGGGTCCTCTGATGGCCGAGAAGGCCGGAAGTGCGAGGCTTGTGAAATGGGACGGTCTAGCCTTCAGAGTTGCGTCACCAGCTGTTCCCGCCCTTATTGCTTCCATCTCCTCGGTTTTACCGTCTCCATTGCTGCCGCCAGTGGTGGAAACTGGAATTGGCTGGGCCGCTCTATGACTTCTGGAATATGGTGGGCCACGTAGGCTACACCAGACCCATCCTACAAATTCGGGGAAATGTAGGCCGCATTTGTCGGCCGCATTTGTAGGAGTCTACGAATTGGGACAACCTACGTTGCGTTGCTGTGATGTAATCGGCCTACAAATGTGGCCCACGAGGGATGCGCCCTAGGAATTGAGACACAGCCATACTGTCCACATTCACTCTGTCTCCTTAGCAGGAAGCAGCTGTTCATTGTTGGCTACCTGCACAGGAAATCCACCTGATAGTCTTAATGTCTGTGTTTGTAGAGCACTTTATAAGTGAGAACTTTGTGGAGGAGAACCTGTTTTAGCCAGATTCACTGGACCAACATGCTAAAGTGACATTGTCCCATCTGTCCTCATCAGTGAGGTGCACAGACCAAGTGTATTAGATTGATGTCAGAATCCCACAATACGTAACACTGACTTTGATATAAATCTCACACAGCATGCAGAAAAAAAGAGTGATGTGCACATTTACACATGAGGCACAGTAACTCGTTAGAAGTAAATGCCGCTTTCTTCCAATCAAATTAATTTATAAAAAGGGGAGAAACTACTTTTCACAATTTTGGTAAATTGTGGTAGATTTTCTGTGAAAATCCCACAACTGTCGATATCTGGCATGCCTGCAGCTCTGCAGTCAGCAGATTTAAATATGACTATTTAATTTTTCATTCTGTTACCTGCTGTCTTTCCTTTTGACAGATGTTTTAACTGTGTATTCATGTAGTTGTGGATGTCCTTGTTTGCACTATTTGGGTGGTAGTTCTGTCATCACCTGTATGCGACACAGGCGTTGTTCTGGGTCTATACATTCTCTCTCTTCACTGTTACATTAGATTGACTAAAAAGTAAACTGTACCTTTTTTCCCCAACCTTCCTCCATAGCAACTCTTTTGCTAATGCTATGCCGGGCCCCTAGTTGGGATTTGGACAGTGTTCTCACCATGGTTTTTGTCGATAGGATTAGTTCTCTGCCTTCTTAATATTGCCCTGGAGAGCAAGTGGACATTTTACCCAAAAGAATCTTTAACTGTCTCAGCTATGAGTTGTGTGAATCCAGGATATTGAGTTGTATTAGTGCCATGTCAGGACAAAGAAGGCATTTTGTGTGCTTTTGGCACACAGTTGACATCAGTGCCCACTCTACCATTTAGTTCTTGATGATCAGATCAGAATAAAGTGGTTTGCACAAAAATCCCGAGCTGCCCCTTATTTCTTCAAGTTTTATTTCCAAGCTCATTAGAATTATATGCTGCATTTCCATTTATGTTTGAACTAATTTCCTATTTTCCCATCTAACGGTGTTTCATTTAACATTGCTTGACATTGCTCTAGGCCAAGCACATCTCCATTCATTGCAACACAAATCCCCAACAGCAGTCCTACCACACTCTAAAAACGACTACACGAACACAAGAAAGACCCCAAATCCTGACCCAACCTCCGCATTCTCTGTATCCCATTTTGAGGTTGTTTTTGTTTTTTAAATTTGCATATATCAAATTATATTTACTTACGGGAAGAGTTTACAAAGGCGTATAATATATAATGATCACCTAAGTTGGCAGATCTACTGACCAGCTAAAAATGAGTTTTCTTGGTGGGTTCCTGCAGTGCTGGAGTTACGTCAGTTCTAACAGTTCTAACAGTTGACAAACAACACAAACTTTGTACATTTTCTAGCTGCAATACCCTACACCCTTATAGCTTATAGGCAACAATACCCTATTGATCAGTTTAATTAGCTTGGGAGTTCCAAACAGAACTATTCTTCTCTATTCAAACTATTGGTAACTATACACAACCTCAGATATATTTGACACTTAGGACTACCAAGAAATGCAAAAGTTAGTCAAAATAAATTAAGATTTATTGTATGTTCAAGTAATATGTGTTCAGGGTGAGTTTCTAATAAGGCGGTGAATGTTGAGCTAAGGGATCTCCTCACAGGCTTGGATGAAATCACCAATGTGGCATGATATGACTGTGTGGCAGGCAGGATGTAAACCCAAACGCAGGACTCAAACTCAAATGGTTAACTCAAGGAGGCTGCTTTATTGCAGTTGAAACACTCCATAGAAATAAACTTGCAAAAAAAAAACAAACCTAAACTAGAAGCTAAATACTGAGAAACGTGGAAACAAGAAACTAGGGACGCAGGGGCGGGGCGCAGGGCAGGAACACAGCATGATGAGGCTAGAACACAACACAGAGCAAGGAAAACACAGGGCTTAAATACACTGAGAGATAACGAGGGAATGGGACAGGGGAGGAGAGCACAGCTGGAAGTAATCACACATGACGGGACCACGATGAAGCAAAACTAGAAACACTGGCAAGAGAAAAGGGATTGTATAACAGTATAACACAGAGATGCTGACTTGACACTGAACAAAGGGATCACAGAGCACAGAGACAGGAGTGACATATGACACAGCTGACTGGCGAACAAGATAATAAACATGAAGACTGAACTAAACCTAAGAACTCGAATTTAAAGAGCAGAGAAGAACTTGAGCAAAATAGCAACCAAATACAAATACAAAATACAAAACAGAAACCAAAATACCAGAAGTCATAAACCGCGATGAAATCACAGATCAATAATAATAATAATACAAAATCAAAACATCAGACACCCACTGCGTAACTGGTCATGCTGGAAGATGTTGCATCAAAGGTGTCTTTAGAAACGTGTGCTTAGTGTGAACCTAAGCAACTGGCAGACCTGGCAGCTCGAGTATTCTGTGGTGAAGGCCAATTTATCCGCATTTTGCAGAGCACAGGCCCCACTGATGAATGGAGTCTGAGGTGGGAAGTTTATTCAGAAACATGTGCATTAACTGCTGGAAATAATTTTGTTGCTGTCTAGTAGTGCTCCTCCTGTTCCTCCTTGCCCAAAGGAACAGAGCTGGTGATAATCGTGATAAGCATGCTAAGCAGCAGTTGTTGGCCACCGCCTGCAAACCCATTCAGTTTTCAGGACAGCTATCAGTAAAGTTTCCGCAACGTCCAGCATTCATATTTTCATCAGCGATTGGCTGTAGCTGAGGAAGCGCAGCAGGTCACCTACTAATCGGAAGGTTGGCAGTTCAATTCCCAGCTGCTCCAGTCTCCATGCTGGAACAGACCAAATACTCTTGCGCAAGCAGTAACCCCAAGTTGCTCTTTGATGTACGAATGCTTGAGAATGTTAGATAGAAAGAGCATAGACAAAAGTGCCTGTGTGAATAGGTGAATGAGGCAAGTTGTGTGAAGCTCTTTGAGCGCTCAGATGGACTGGAAAATATTTATGTAATAATATATAAGAATCAGTCAAAAAAAATGTAGTATTGGGAATTAAATAAAAATAACTTTCTAATTAAATAAAGGCTGCTTTATGCTGTAGCAAAAAATATTAGCACTACTTTTTCGCCATATCAACAACCAGATTCAGTTTTATTCATCTGTGCAGGTGCATGGAAAATGCTTGTCTCTTGTGAATTTGTAGCTCTTTCATTACAATGATTGAAGGTTAATCTGTGAAAGTTTATTCTGCAAAATGGTCACAAATTCAAACTGAGTGAAAGTACCCTGATGTCAAAAAGTTGTGAGTGGTACTGTCATTCATTCTCACATCAATTAAAATATTTTGCTAATTTACCCAACAGATTGTAATACATTTCTTTTATTCAGAGTTGCAACAAAAAAGAAAGAAGGAAAAAGCAGGGAAGTATGTTGAGCGAAAACATGGAGAAGGAAAAAGAGGAGACGTATACGAAAGGTGACAAGAAAAGAACAGAGGCTTATATTGAACAGGCTGACATACATAAAAGGAGACTCCAGGTATCCTGAATAGCAACCACGTCTGTGACGCTGACTTCAGTAACTTAACACCCGTCAGATGCTACTTCCCGAGCTTGTCTTTGGCTTATGCTTAAACATGCTATTTTGCAGAAATAAACATGTATAAACAGGACAGTGTCTTAAATGTCATCTCAATGTCTGTGTTTTTGGGTAGTGGGAAACTTAATAGTGTCTGTATTTATTTATAAAAAAAATATGATTGTTTTTTTCTACTGAATAATAAACAATTTTATGTTATATGCATCAAAAATCGATTAATTTATTAACAGAAATTGTCTCACAACTCATATCCAGTAATCCTACAATCTGATTACTGTTCAAATTAAGTAGTTTAAAGGGCAGGTTCAAATAGTGGAGCAAATGTTTCAGGCAGTAGAAGAAAACAGAAAAATGTAGCATTCAACGTAGTTTAATACACAGGCATGGGTTACTGTGATGCTTTTTTTAAACTCCTTCCTCTTTAAAATGTTGTTTTAGGTATCTAATCAGTCTTTATTGCCAGGTTACTGATTAACAGACATGTATCTGTATTTTTTTTAATGTATTTATTTGTTTGTTCTAGAGCCTTTTTTCACGGATTTTCTTGAGCTATAAGCCACCATCATTCAAATGAAGCACAACGCTATCTGGGAATAGAGTGTGTCCCATCTCAGTATTATGCATGAGAAAAGAAATGTCTTGGTTTGGGATGACCGGTATCTTTTTACAACAACCTACGCAAGACTCAAATGTCTTTTTTCTTTATTCATGGCCTGATCAGGCTTTATAAAGAAGTCAGCTTAACACAATAGCAAGAAAAACTTGAAGACGACAGATAGAATGGGCATGACTGGTAATGTATCAAAACAGGACTGATTTTTTAGTAGTTTTCTTTTCTGTTTTTGTTTGTAATTGTGCTGATATATATGTAGAAATTGTATGTATATATATATATATATATATCATATTTGATATATAAATCTCTGTATATCTGAATATACCATATGCGTTTTCAGTCATCCAGCGAGTTGTGTGGGGTCTACTGCTCTGGCCCTATATTCTTACTGTAAGCATGCCACTAGACTGTAAAGAAGAGCCGGGCAGCCTTACTCGCTGCCCCTCCATCTCACAAGAGAAACTTCTTGACAGAGTCATCCATCATGCTGAGCTCATCTACCGTGTCTCAGAAGAATCGTGTTCTTTATTTGTGAGTAACTCCAAAATGAATCTTTGCTCTTTCACTTTTTTAATGTAAAAAACAAACAAACAAACAAACAAAACCCAAAGTATTTTTGATTGTTCACCAGTGCTTCTGTATTCACGTGCTTGAAAAGAAGATTACCAGAGCCTAGAATGAGTTATCGCTCTAAATCACGTCTCACACTATGATGCTGAATTATTTTGTCACTAGAAAGAGACTGCAATCTGAGAAAAATACCTCTCTCTCTCTCTCTCTCTCTCTCTCTCTCTCTCTCTCATATATATATATATATATATATATATATATATATATATATATATATATGAATGTAAAATAAGCACTTTGAAAAGCAGTGCCATACATACAAACAAAGGCCGCAGTGATAGCAATGCAGGGTTTTTTTTTTTTTTAAGAAGTTTGCTATTACTTTTTATACAGAACATAAATGCAATAACACTAAGACATCGAGGTGGGAATGATACTATTTATTTGCATGTCAGCGCTAACAAGACATTGCTCATCCGTAAACGTCTTAGTCCTTTAAATCGACATTTTTGCATAATTTGGTAAATGTGACGCTTTGAACTTTTGCTGGCTGTTTTAAGATAAGGCCAGACTTTTCAGGCCCTTGAAACTTTTTGTTAGATACTGTGTATTCGTTGCATGGCCATTCCCACACTGCCAGTGTTCAGAGCGATCTTCTCTCTCTTCTGAGTAAAAGATTTTTCACTGAAGAAGCAGGCCTACAGTGGGGTAATATGTCTGTGATAATGACATACTGCAATAGTAAAAGCACAGGTTTGGCACTCTGTTAAATATCCTTCACTTTGTGGCTGCAGAGTCAAAATGATCTTTGAAATGAGACTTTTCTACAAATGTGCTGCACAGGATCTACCGCGAAGAGTTTGCTAGAGAACAAAATGTCTCTGTGGGGTTTTCTCTCGTGGTAAATAATGGTAAAGATTTTGTCACTGCTTTCCTGATTGATCTTTTTTATATAAATGATTGAATATCTGTTAGCCCTTCTTCTGTAGACAGTAGTTCTTAGGGATTAGGATTAGGCTGTAACTATTTATTCATGCTGGCTAAAAACAAACCAAATTCCATAGAAAATATAAACGGTAATACTGGTGTGTATGCTTATCATTTTAAACTGTACTTCTCTTTTTTTTAACCACCATTTTTCTGAATGGGCTACAGGAGGAGATGTTCATCCCGCTCCCTTTGCGACTTCAGAGTAACCAGGCTGGCTTTGCATGCATCACCAAAACATTACCGATCCCCAGCTCCAAAAGTGAAATTGAACAGATATCTGTAAGCACACTACGGCATGAATACCACCGTTGTTTCTTTTTTCCTTTGTGAGGACTAACATCTTAATGTGTAAAAACTGCTTTTATTTGTGTGTTCACGCCTTTGCTTTTATGTATCGATGCATATTTAGCATGTGCTTATAGAGGCACTTTCCTTTCATGAGGGTTTGCATGCTTGCGTGTTTTTGTGGATTTGAATGGATTCAACAATCTGTCTGCTTCTCGCACATATGTCAGTGAGAGTGTGGAGGATTTGGAGCATTGTTAATGCATTATTAGTGTTGTTGCACATGCACGTCCTTGAGCTCGGTTAAGCCTCCCCTTCTTTTGCTGTTTGATACATTTTGTGATTGTTTGCAGTAATTGCATTAAAAGAGGTTTCGTCTGGTATCTAGCTGTCTGTTTAGGACAAAGGCCAGCTTGGTCAGTAGGGTGGAAACTACACTGAGCTGCTTAGCAGGCCTGTGAAGGGTGAATTGGCTGTTCTGCAATAATCACCCTTCAACTAACAAAGGCCATAGTATATAGCAGCAATTTCTTCACAGAATCATTTTTAGCAATATTGAAACTGCTGGTTAAAAGTTATGTCATCACATAACAGTAAATGTGATCTTTGAAACAGCATACACTGCAACCTCCCATTTTATGAGTAATTTATCCTCTGCTCTTTCTGTTGGAATATTGCCTGCTCTGCCATTTAAAGGCCATTTGTATGGTGGTCATTTGCACATACTTTAGACCCTCTTCTGCTTAGGGAGGTTTAAGGAGGCTCACATGCCATTTCAGACTACTTTTGTTGCAGAATGGGTTGTAGTTAATGATCCATTTCTTAAAAGAAGTGCTAGTATATGTGAGGCAGATTGTAAAGATTTCTGTCCTGCAGGATAAATGGTTGCTCCACTCTGTGCTGATGCTGGTTCAGTCATGGATCGAGCCTTTGGTCTACCTGCAGACGACGCTGGATCGCTACGATCATGCTCCTGAGATGCTGCTCAACAAGACAAAATGGGTTTCTGAGAAACTGGTCAGTCTGGAGCAAGGGGTGGTTGCCCTCATTAAGAAGGTGGGTCAAATCACATATAACACACACACGCACACACACACACATACAGGGAAAGGGATTAATAAATGGATTAATAAATACCGTATATCTTCCAATAGTAGCCCCGGCGTTTATTCAAAAAATTATCCGGCCAGCCTGGCATTTAAAAGAGTCGTGGAAGTGAGAGGGAAAGAGGACCCAGGCGCGGTTTTTAGACTGAGGTGAAAAGAGTGCATTTACTTACAGTGCTCCAAAACGTATTCCAAACAGTTCACAAATAATGCAGTTCCAAATTGTGTTCCTCCTTTGCTCCCAAGTGTCTCCTTGTCTGTGGTAGCCCAGTGCACAAGTGGTGCTCCCCAAATCTTCTCTCTGCCCGACTCTCCAAGAGAGGACATAAAAGACCAGAAAATCACAGCTAGCAGGTTTGCTAGCTGACAGTTCCAGTTCAGTGTAATAATCCCACTTCCACGGTCGGCGCGCATCCAGCTTAAATGCCGCTGGTCGTAGATGACGGCTAATTGGAAACAGCTGGCCGAGTGATTAGAAGCGGGAGGACCGACGACAGTGCGGAGGGACTTCTGG
>VURO01050048.1:8458-22124 GCA_015108175.1 Pelvicachromis taeniatus | reverse complement strand
TTGCTAGCTGACAGTTCCAGTTCAGTGTAATAATCCCACTTCCACGGTCGGCGCGCATCCAGCTTAAATGCCGCTGGTCGTAGATGACGGCTAATTGGAAACAGCTGGCCGAGTGATGAGACGCCAGCATCTCATCACTATTGGAGTCCGGCGTCTATTTGTCGTGACATGTTTTCATGTTTATTAGAAACCAGCATTTAAAAGAGACAGGCTAGTAATGGAAGATATGTGGTATATAAAGAAAGAGGAGCTCAAGAAAATGTGTACGGTAAAGGCAACAGTGGCCCCTGTGGTAATCTGAGCACTCAGCCACTCACCCAGCGTGACCCCCAAGCTGGGTGAGTGGCTCCAACAGATCCCAGGAATGACACCTGAGATCTCTGTCCAGAAGAGGGCAGTGTTCAAAATAATCTTTTTCCTATATTCTCTTGTTTGTCTCTTTTCTGACTATTTCTATTGTGTTTCCATATGTTTGCTATACAGATGTTGGATGAGGGGATGTTTACCACAACCTACAGTGAACAAGGTTTATTTCAATATGATACGCTGCCAGATATGCTGGAATCTGTTATGAGAGACTATACCTTACTCAGCTGCTTTAAAAAGGATGCTCATAAGATGGAGACGTTCCTCAAGCTTCTTAAGTGTCGTCAAGCTGACAAATACAACTGTGCATAAAATATAAACTGCAGCTAATAAATAATACAGTGCTTAGCTTTAAATTAATTCTTAAGGTTGGTAGTGTGCACTTCAAGATATGACCATGCCTTAGGCGAATCAACCTTGCTTGTAATGCAGTGCATTCCTTATTGATTGTTTTGGAACACCTTCACACAAAACTAAGTAGATGTAATGCTTTGCCCTTTCTTCAACATACTGCATTTTATATTCTTTCCCTGCTTAGTTGTTATTTTAACCTTGCAAAGGAAAGAGAGAGCAAACTCCCAAAAGATTATTTGTGTGTCGAGTTGTCAAAAAAATCTGCATATCCTGCCATTGATTTCCATTTCCTTTG
The DNA here is from genome assembly GCA_015108175.1 of Pelvicachromis taeniatus. Lineage (NCBI taxonomy): Eukaryota > Metazoa > Chordata > Actinopteri > Cichliformes > Cichlidae > Pelvicachromis > Pelvicachromis taeniatus. The sequence continues at coordinate 21,109 of VURO01050048.1, read as the reverse complement.
TTCCTGACTGGGGTTTCTATTCCTTGCTGGGTCTCGCAGTGTTGTGACTATTCTCACAGCCCCTAGAGTGAAACTCTCGTTTTTTTTTAATGGAGCTGGTTTCACTTCTGCATTAGAGAAATGAAACACTTTCACCAAAGATGGGAGTCAAACAGAGCGCAATCACTATTAAAAAAGAGAGAGAGATATTTTTGATTAGCAAAAGAGAGGATGAGACGGAGACAAAATAAATAACAGTCGTATTGAAAGCTGGCGCTCTTGAAGGAAACAGGAATTGTTCTATGCCTAAATGTTATAATTTAACATGGACCTAACATATATAAATAATGTGCCTTATTCAATTGTTTAGGGAATAAAACATTTAAATGTATATTCTTAGAGGTTATAAATCAGTAATCCAGAGAATAAAGATTACCTTTCTCTTGTGAACCAAAGAACCCGATAGTGTACTGTCATAGCTTTTCCGCTGTTCACTTACGAAGCTAATAAAGCAAGACAAAAAGCATTAAAAAAACATTGTTTTTAATGTGGTTGTTTGTGTGCTGTTTTTTTTTAAGAGAGTGCATTAGACGTGGATGTGTGGCTCATCGGTTTTACAGTCAATTCCCTGTTATGCCTCTCTCTTTCCGTCTTAACCTGATGGCCATGCTTCAGCATGTAAAACTCAGTCTTTCACTCATGAGGAATCAGTGTAGCGTGCTCATTCTAGCCGGGTCCAAATGTAAAACTACACCACAAAACTCAAAAATACATTGCATGTGCCATTTCCTCCACATAAAATGGTATTAAGGAAGGAAGATTTGTACCTCGTATTTTTCCATCTGTGTGGACTGAGGAAAAGTCAAGTCAAGATGGAGAGAAAACAGAAATAGATCATACAGAGTATAAAACAAAGTCATGCGGCCCCTTCTTTTTTTAAAAACATTTTGTTAATTGTCGGCTTAAATAGTTACTGTTGCTTGTGATGCTGTAGCACTGCTGAAATTTATTTCAGCCTGTTTAATAACGCAGCCGGCTTACCATTTTCCATCTGTGAATTTTTGCCTCGTTCCTGATCACCACCAGTTCCAGCAAAAGCTGTGTGGCCCAAAATAGACAGTGCTCATCCCTTGTAGCCTTGAAGATAAAGCAGTGGAGGGCAGCAGAGGAGATAGACTTCCTCTGCTGCCGTCGTCCCTTCCTTTCTTTCTTGAACCAACCTTTTACTTTTCTATTTTTCAAATTTTATCTCTGTTTTTAACGTAAAATCATGATGATCTTTTTCTTTTTTCCATTTAGTCTTTTTGTTCTGTTCTTGATTGCAGAAAAGATTCACTGCCTTTTATCAACTTCTCAGATTGTTTCAGACTGTCAGAGTCTCTGGATTCCAGAGTGCTGCTATGTTAATTGCCATGATTAACAACTTGTGATCCAACAAACATAAATAATGATTATGGTGCATCAAATATCCATTTGTGGCTAAAGAGAAGAGTTGAGTCAAACTAGTTTATACATACCGTATATCTTCCATTGGTAGCCCCAGCGTTTATTCAAAAAATTATTCGGCCGGCCTGACGTTTAAAAAAGACCGTCGGTTGTTGGAGACCGGCTTTTGTTCCCTTCTCAGATGGAATTGTCACAGAAGTGAGAGGGAAAGAGGACCCAGGCGCGGTTTTTAGACTGAGGTGAAAAGACAGCGCATTTACTTACAGTGCTCCAAAACGTATTCCAACAGTTCACAAATAATGCAGTTCCCAATTGTGCTCCTCCTTTGCTCCCGAGTGTTTCCTTGACTGTGGTAGCCCATTGCACGAGTGGTGCTCCCCGAAACTTCTCTCCGCCTGACTCTCCAGGAGAGGAAGTAAAAGACCAGAAAATCACAGTTAGCAGGTTTGCTAGCCGACAGTTCCAGTTCAGTGTAATAATCCCACTTCGATGGTCGCGGCATCCAACTGGAAATAGCTGGTTGAGTGATGAGACGCGGGAGGACCGACGACAGCGCAGAGGGGACTTGAGGGTTTTTTGGGTTGTTTTTTTTTGCGCAACGTTCCAGTCACACTCCATACCAGTTGGTGGCGGTAATGCACCATTCAGTTGTTTGCCAAGCACTGATAAAATTTAAAAAGAAGAAGAAGACAGCGCGGAGGGACTTCTGGGTCGAAGGTCGCCCGGCTACTATTGGAGACCGGCGTCTGACATGTTTTCAAACCGGTGTTTATTAGAAACGGGCGTCAATAAGAGACATACAGTATGTGACCAAATGAGCATGTACGTTTCTACCTTTGTGCCAATATAAACCATTTTAGCCATGAATTTGCACTGAGGCTGCCCGCTGTTTGGTTTCAGTACATAACTTTTATTGCTTGAGTTTGATTGAAAATGGACACTTTGTCTGGGTGCACAGTATATAAAAGTCAAGGCTGCCTTGCGATGGCAAGCCTCAAAGGTATGTCATCCAATCAGTAGTTTCGCCATCTGAATCCTATTTAGCTGAAATCAACAGTTGGAGCTCAACTCGTTCAAATCTTCTTAGCATCTTTATCAACATTTGACGAGATCCAACATGTTCTTGTGGCATTAAGAACACTGAAAAATGTTTAGAGACACTTTTCTGTGGCCAGTATGTGTAGCTCATTTCTGAAACCAAGTTTCTGCATCACTTCTATGAAGAAATACATTTTTTTTTTGTAAATATATAATTTCTAAATGCCTGTTGCAAGATTTTTAAACCCTTTGAGTATAGCCAAAACTATTTTCTTCAGAAATCTTTTGGTTCATTTCAAATCTGTTGTGATGGTGTACACAAGAAAAACTGCACACTATGCCCTGTCCAAATATTTATGGGCCTGCCTGCTAGTGTATGCTATTAGTAGACGCAGCCAATAGAGTTCAGACTCCTAGCCAGAATTTATTTTGGACAGCAAGAAAGAAAAAAAATAATAATAAATAAATCAAATTGAATCCAAACCACATTTGCAGGTCGTCTGAAATGCAATTCTAAGGCTGTTTCTTGGCCTGTATCCTTTAACCACTAAAATCTGATTTCAGTGTGTCTTTTTTAGCACTCTCAATGAGACACGCAATAGCAATGTTAAATGTAGATATTTTTTTTAAAGTCTTGAGCAGAGTCTAAGATGCTTCTTGTAGAGGACTACGTAAAACAATTTGGAGAATAATAAGCAGTAGATGGAGAGACAACTTAAATTGTTTGTACAGATTTTGCAAAAGCCAGTTTCCAACAGACACTTGCACTACACTGTGCCCCAGATTGCTGCTCAATATAATAATCAAATCCACATTTTAAAATCTAGATTGTAATTTTAATGAGTAAAGCCTGTTCAGAAGAACTGAAAATGATTTCTTGAGGTACAGGATTCAGTTAATCAATTAATATCAGCTATTTTGTGATAAGACTCCAATTAACCATCATAGTGGAAATAGAGTCCCAGCAATGACAGGGATTAGGATTTGGTTACGGCAGTCTACGTAGATGCTGGCGGTTGTGAAGATCAAGGTTGAGGGTGAGGCAGTGATGGGGAGGAAGAGGAGGGTTTCAGGAATTGTCTGAATGGCAGAATGAAAGAAGAGCACTGAGATTTAATGCACAGAAAACAGAGGCTGACTGAGTCATAGAAGGCAGGCAAGAAAATGACTGGACAGAGTAATAATGTCAGTATTGAGTTTCACAATGTGGGAAAGAGGAAATGATTCAGTCTTCTGTTTCAGGTAAAAAATTAAACATACTATTCACAAATAAATTGCAGGTACATTTCCTTCAGACAGCCCTGGGTTTTGATCGAGTGGCTGTAGTCTTTACAGAAGCTGTGTGCTTGTATTTTCCAAATGAAGATGTGGGCTATTTTGCAGAATGATTGGCTGCTGGCAACATACTGGTAAAGACCGGTGAAGTGACTTACCTGGACAAAAGTGTTCTGAAATATTCTGAAACATTTTATTGCTCTTCCATAGCCTTTTCCATGGCATAAAAGGCAGGCTGCAACTAAAAATGATATTGATTTGTTTGAAAACTGTTGGTTCTGCTGAGTAAGGCTCATCTGTTCCACCACCACCATCTGTGGGGGTATGTGGCATGGAGAGTACCAAGTGAGCCTTGGTGACGTGTCTGAGGCACGTGAACAGCTTGCGCATGATCAAAAACTAGATCTCTTTTCATAATGCTGTACCGACAGAGGACAGCACGTCCCTGACTTTGGATTATTCTGTGAAATAATAATAATAGTTTATTATTGTAACACATGACAAGACTTACAATCACTGGAAAGCCAATTTGAACAGTAACTCCCACATCATTATATCCTGTCCTTAAAATACATGAGCCCTTTTACCCCATCAGCGGCTAATTATTTATTATATTGGTCCACTCCAATCTAACAGCAGGTCATTGTAAATAATGTTTTTTCATTGTGGTTTGGTGAAGCTGCACTGCCTACAATGCGAGTGGCTTTGTAATCCTTCCCAGCCTGATAGATGTCAATGAATTTGTTTGTCAACTACTTCTTCATGATGTGCTGCTTTTATTCATTTATTAGTTTTTTTCTTGGAGGGGTCTCAGAAAAGAGGTGACAGTAAAAGCTCTTGAACCTACAGGCTGTAAACTGACACGTCATATGTAATAACGTCTACAGGCTGACACATCCATCAATTAATATTGTTGTAATGCATCATGAGACCCTCCTTATTTATATATTGTTTGTGTGTGTGTGTGTGTGCGCGCGTGCATGCCCGTGCCTGTGTGTACATTTGTGAAGATATGTAGGGGGTCTTTCTAATATTCACACCTCCTAAAAGGCCAGCAAAATGCACCACGATGAGACCCAAAAACCAAACATTTAACCACGGACGAATACACAAGCACAGACAACACCAGGCAGTGTGGTGAACTCTGCTGTGAGGAGACATCCACTCACATTAAAATCAAACAAATCTCCAGAGTCCAAACTTCCTAAATCCCACTGACTCGACCATATTTTTTTGTCAAAAATTACAAAAAAAACACACATTTTATAAAGTGTTATAAAACAGAAGTTACTCATTTTGAGCTAAATCCATATATTTATCACACTGACATTATATTATATAAACTGTGTCAGTTTTCCATCATCATGATTAAGACAACAAAGCAAGTGTAATTTCCATATTTTTATATTGTTGATTCGGTCTTTTCCACTCCCAAACACTAGAGGGCAGTAGTGCTCTGTCATAGAGGTTTTCTAAGTCAGTGCATTTACGTTTTGAACAATCATGCATTGTATGGTATTGCACATCATATATCCAAATGCAAATTCTGACAAGAAAAAAAAATGAAACTGGTTAAAATTTCCACTTTATTTGGGGCCATGGCAACCAAACTAACAACTTTTACTGCTTTTAAGTAATCACAGTTTTTTTTTCTCTTCCATACAATAGCAAAGAAACCAGCCCTGCATTCTTCCAGGTACAATTCTTTACCTTTAAGGCTAAAAAAACTGTTTTTTTGTTTGTTTTTCTGTTTGTTTAAATCTGAAATAAGGATTTTTCCACAAGCATTTTCTTTTCTTTTTTCAAACTCTTCTCAGGTTTTCTCTTTCATGCCCTCTAATATATTGCCTGCTCTTCCATCCTCTGTGACCATATCAGAAGATGTAAATCAGTCAGCGGTTGCCAATAGTGAATCAGGTGTCAGCATAGAGAGGTGGTGTCATGCCGTGTGGGTGGATGTCGAAGCAGGATGTGGTAAAGGGGGCCTTGTGTCAGCAATGTCAGGTTCAGCTTCCTGTGGCCTAATCACTTCAGCATGGGGGCTCAGAGGAGATTGGGTAGACCCTGTTCTTCTCTGCAGGACCGCAGTCCGAAGCCTCACCTTGTTTGGCTCCCGACAACACCCAAGTAATTATGGGCAAGGAAAACCTTGTGACCCCACCTACTCCTCAAGCTCTGAGGCCATAAATATTTAGGATTGGCTGTAAGTAGTAAGAGAAGGTAGGGGATCACAGGAGGGAGAGAAAGATGTTAGAGGAGGGGAAAGAAGGGCATAGGGATGAAGGGAGGGGTGTTGTGCCGGGGTGATTTCACAGTCTAACTATTATAACCCGAGGAAAGGAAATCTAGACTGCTGGGATGCATAAGTGGAGCAGAGGAGACAGAAAAGGAGAGACGAGGAAAGGAGCGGGAAATGTAAAAAAAAAAAAAAAAATACTGAAAGGAGGTAAAGAGAGGAAAAAGAGGCAGTCAATTTGAAATTTGTCAACCACATAGAAAAGGAAAATGTAACAGAAAGGAGAGGAAATATACAATCGAAATGACCAAGATGTGAGAGCAGCTCTAAGAAAAGTGACATGCAGGAAAGTAGGTTGAATCTAGAGAGAAAATGAATGACTGCAAGGCAGGTACACGGCTGGAGGAATTAAGGCTGAGAAGTTGTGTTGGCTTGATATGAAACCGAGACTTGAAGTATGAAATCCGTGAGCCTCGATTGGCTCAGCTGGCTCCCACACTGTTGTTCTACTTTCATTTATGGCTCAAAATGACGGCTTGGAGAGACCTAAAACAGTCTCACAGCCACTGTATGATCTCCATGTAGTAACAGCTCAGTGCCTTTCCGCCGTTCTCATTTTCTCTGCTGTAATAGCATTTCTAGGCGGTAGCTTAAACTTGTCACTAAAATGGTCTGCTATTTCATTTACACAAAAATAGGGAAAAACAGAAAGAAGAGGGGGAATATCTTCCCTTTGGATCTCAACTGCTCAACATGAGTACAGGACTTAAGCAGGGACGATACTTTGCATGTTGTACTCAAGTACAAGACCCTTTAAATGACAAAATTTGAGTTAATGTCTACAAAAGTTCATACCACTGAAAGCCAATAAGAATTTGTCCTCAAACAAAACAGGCAGGCTACTGATCCTGAGCTCAGTACGCCTGTAGGTTGTGTATATGCAGTTTAATAAAGTAGAAGTTGCTGTTTTTTAGCTTTTTTTTTAAATTGTATATACATTATTCCATTACAAAACTTAGAAGAACCACATCCACAGAAAAGCGAATCAAATTTTAAACCTTTTGTTTCTATTTGCTCTAGCACTAAATCAGTGCATCATTATGCTTTCTTGTGCAGACACAAAGGGAGAAGCTGGCAGATATTACACCGCGAGGAAATTAGCGGAATACTTTGGAGACTGTTCAGACACAGGCTGATGGTATGTGAGCTCTGTGGGGAAGCGCCCATCAGTCGTCCCAAAGTCGTCTCTCCGCCGAAGCAGAGAATCACAGATCTGTTGTCCTACTGAGCTTTCCAAAGTTGTGAAGACATGGACAAAATGTGGGCTAAAAATAAAAACACTCCGGACAAAAAAGCTAAAAAGTTCACTTTTACACTAAACTTTGTCACAGGTGCCATTGAAGGTAATTAGTGCATGCTGCTATAAGATGCAAAGTTTTGGTTGTCCATCTGCTGCGGATAATTGCTCCTGAGATTCACTGAATAGTCTTACGTGGACGAGTAATGGACATCATGCAGACTCTGTTCTAAAGATAGTAGGGATACTTGATCCAGGTGCATCAAACAGATTTCATTCTCACATTCACCTCAGTTAGGCGTCACATTTTTATCTTAGTGGCATAAATAACTGAGATTTTGACTGGCTTTAACTGGACTTTTGTTCTCAGTAATTCCTAAGGGAAAATCCTGGCACTTTAGCCGATGCTCCAGTGTAGTCACTGTCTGTTTGGTGTAGAGCAGGTAGTGCAAAGTAGATTATTAGACGTTTTTCACAGACTGAAAATTATCTGAGAAACTTCAATGAGCCTGCGGAGGACACAGTTGGGAAATGGCTCTCATACAGCGAAGGGAATATAACTACACACCTCTATTCAGGTAATCAGGTTTACGTGGTTTAATATTCAAGTTCTTCATCTTCGGTGTTCTCGCCTTTGTGTACCTAATTCTAAGAATGAAGGCGGCAGTTTTGTTCAGGCTTCAGCACAGAAAAGCTGATTGCAATTGAAGTTCACAGTTTCTGTTATAAAGGCTCCGAGTCACTTCCACTCATCAGCTTACTGTGGATATAATGAGAGACGAAGGGAAAACATCTGAGAGGACTGCATCTAGACCAGCGGCTGTGGAACAAACACCCTCACTTTCAGAAAAATGAAGAAGGCAGAAGACAGATGCCAAAAGAAGCTGAGCTTAAATCAGTGCAATTTCCTCCCTTCATGTCTCTGGCCAGAAGGACCTTTGAGAGTTTTCTGCCTCTTTTCCATTTTTTTTTCTTCTCTTTTTTTTGTAAAAGAAAAAAAAAAGAAGCCTGCTTTGAGATATACTGTAAATCACAATGCACAGGGAGGGGCTGAGCTAGTAAGAGAAAAGGGAGGCCTGTGGAAACACATTTATTATTTTCCTGCCAGTGTGCGTCTGCTTATGTTTTTCTTAGATCAAGACACAGTCCTAAAAAATCTGGTGCATTTCCTTCACTTCAGGAAGCACTTTCATAACTTCAAATATAATAATTTCCTTTTTGGAAAGACGCAGAGGATTATCCATGTGTATTTGGATTTCATTTATCCGTTTTCTTACCCTGAAAGAAAAGGATTGAAGAAAAAAGGGGGAGCTCACATACAGTTGATGGTTGGACCTCTGGCCTCTGATCCTAAATGGGTTTTGATAGGTGTGGTGAATTCAGTTTCAGCTCAGGGATTATGATTTACCGCCTCTCTGGTTTGGCTCCAGGAAAGCAGCACTCACATCCTCTGCCTATTTTCCTGTTTGTTTTGCCTCCCCTTGATGGCAGAAATAGTGAATACAAATGGCGTGCCGAAGAAATCCCTCCCTTCTCTGACATATGGCACTATAAAGAAGAAAGACCGAATTTTATTTGAAATGGAAGCGCAATCCATTTGAAATACACTAAAGTGTATTGATGAAAATATAACAGATTTGTATGGCATGCCAACACTCAAAGAGTTGAAGTGTCCTTAAGATTGTTTGTGTTTATCTATCAGAAGTGATAGAAATGTTGGAACAAAGCTGGCTGGTAAAGAAGCTTTTTCTTTATCACATGGATTATTTAAATTCTACATAGCAAGCTTAAATGTTTTGTTTTTTTCAGTTAATAACTTTGTAGCTTGTCTATTTGTTCATTACTACATTTGGACACCACTTTTAGCATAATCTATAGCCGTCATATTTGCCCCTCATCTACCTGCTTACCCTTCAGGCCCTGTCAGAAAAATCGGCTACCAAGTGAATTAATGACACCGTGTGTTTGAAACACTGATGTGTTTTTTATTTACCGTAGATCTGCTAGTAGTGGCCTGTCTCTTATTGACGCCCGTTTCTAATAAACGCCGGGTTTGAAAACATGTCACGGCAAATAGACACCAGTCTCCAATAGTAGCCGGTCTCCTTTAAGCGCCAGTCTGTAAACGCCGATCTACTCTTGTCCTGCAGTAAATCATACGGCAAATACATTTTCGTGTCAGAAATGCTTTGTCATCGGATGCTATTGAGGAAGGAAGAAAGTGAAAATGTCCATTCTGTCTGAGAAGGGAATAAGAGCCGGTCTCCAACAACCGCCGGTCTCTTTTAAACGCCGGGCCGGCCGAATAATTTTTTGAATAAACGCTGGGGCTACTATTGGAAGATATATGGTAAATACAGAAATAAACCTACCAAACCCACAAACATAAACCATATATATAATATACTTCAATAATGACATAAAGCCTCTTGTTTACAGGGAATGGCGTTTTTAGGAGATTCGTTTTAGTTCAGAATCTTCTCAGTTTTGAAGTGAAGTCACATCTTGTGCAACAAGAATAACTTTGGCCCATCCATTCAAGACGTCTTGATTCACAATGTTCACTTATCGTGCCCCCCACCACCCCGTTCTTTCTCTCATTTGAGGCTGCCCCCCCCCATAATCTCTGTAGTTAGCCAACTGTTTATGCAATTTTGGATCAACAGACCAAGAGAGTGTCTTTATTTTCATGCGGCAGATTGATGTCAAATACTTTTTGAGAATAATATCAGAGTAAAATGAAAGGGCCTATTTTATGAATAGAGACATTACATCAGCCTGTGCATCAGCAGCATTTGGCTGCTTGTGAAACAAACGTTTGAGAAAGAATAAGGTAAGAGAAGGTCTGAACACAGGAGGCAGAATGGAGACAGGTAAAAAATTTACTTGGAAACATGCAAAAACCTGGGAAGGTGAATAAAAACACAGGGAACAGGACAAACAACCTTGGAAATGTACATGGTGTATATTCAATTCAATTCAGTGTTATTTATATAGTGCCAAATCACAACAACCATTGCCTCAATATGCGTTACATTGTACATTACATAAAGACCTTACAATAACACAAAGAAAACAGAGAAAACCCCGACAGTCTGCCCTGTGAGAAAGCACAGTCTCTGCTGGCAGGCATACTTGGTTTCTACTAATACGCTGCTAGTTTCCTGAATCAGCCCACATTTGGACAAAGTGGAGTAAGTATACTTGACTCCATGTAAATATACTAGACCTAGACCCACTAGGTTAAAGTAGTAAATCAAGGAACATTGATTAGTGTGTAATTACATCGTCTAATAAATTAATTTAATCTGATAAACCTTATTAATCCATTAAATACATACATAGGAACTGGTTTGTGCAAACTGCCACGTTGCCCCACCTTATAAGTTACTTTGAATTTAAAGAGCACCAATAGCTCATTCAAATTATATATTACTATTTATTTATTTCTGTCCGCCTCCTCCTCCGTCCTTCTCCTTTCCTACCTAATTTCCATCTCATCCTCCTTTTCCGTCCATTAAGATTCATCTCCTGAACTGAAGACAGGGCTCAGCATCGCTATCTTTGGACAGAAGTGACCTTCACTGACTCGCCAACTCGTATCAGTCTCCTTTCACAAAGCTTCACAGCTTCCTCCAGAGTAAATATACATGGACACCCTGCGTATTGACAGCTGAGATTAAGAATGGACTGACAGCCTATTACAAACATTGCAGATAAAAGGTGGCCAGGGTTGTTTGTCCCACCCCGGCCACAGTACCTAAGATTATGCACTTGATTTCAAACATTTTTGCTCTAAAGACATCAATATTCAGTGCTAGGACAATTAGACACACCTGCTAGAGTTTCCATTTAGCTCCTGCAATATTTTCACTTTTGTATGAAAAAATGCTGGTAGTTCTGAAGCACAAGGCTATACTTTCAACACTTAGCAGGTACACAAAACAATAATTGCATAATTGGAATTTCTGAGACTGTCTTGCAAGTTTGTCTTGAAGCCAGAGAAGTTTTCTCTCTAATAACACACTTATTTCCTCGCCATTCTCCCCACAGAGAAAACTTGATGAGAAATAAGTCGAGTGTAGTATTACAGCCTCATCTAATGGAAACATTATCGGGATGTGATACAGCAGAAACAGCAGCATTCAGCAGCATTTCCAAGAATCCATTTCAAAGCTCAGTTTACTCCTAATGTAGAGATAATCCTTGTCAGTCAAGAGACACACCATTTACCGAATGAGAGTACGGCCAGTCGTTGTTAATTTCTACAGCTTTATCATCTATTTATTGCAGAAGTCATGCGACTATTGTTACAATAATGAAAAATATATTATGAACTAAGTTGCTTTGGTTTGCCACCTACAATAATGACTCATGGTATCAAGGCTAAACAAATATATAAGGTTGCATGCCAGAAATGCTTTTGTGGTAATAATTCTCATAGAAAATATTAGTAAGTTATTGTATAATGGTAAGACCAACCAGCTCTTCTTCCCTGCTCTTGTGTCTTTTTAAAAAAACGCATTTAAAGCAACCATAGCATAACTGTAGACTGGATTTTTATATATGCTGAAATTGTTTGTGTGGACAGGATGTGAACAACATTGTCCGCAGTGTGTTTATTTGCATGTGCCTGCCTCCATGGAGTGATGGCAAATTGTGCAGCTGCACCGTATGCAGGTTTAGCAGCTTCTGCTGCAGTATAGTGCACTGTTTAGTATACAACTATGGCTGAAATGAACTGTAAACATTTACAGTTCATTTCAGCCATAATGAACTGTAAATGCACACATACTGTACACAATTTGACATTTAAAATTCTTCAATGGCATGTCAGGACTATGGACATATACAGTACAGGTCCAGTATATTTAATCCTATACAGCTTTAAAACTGTATAAAATTTACACATGTGCTTCACCGGATTTTGAAAGCTCAGCAGTGGAGTTTATGGTTTTATGCTACTCTATTCTTTATACCTACATGCAACAATCAAACAGAGAAAAAATGCCAGCTTTGTGCACTGGCAAATGCCACAGCTGATTAGATTATCATTAACAACACATCCCATACTTTTTAGGAACTCTAAAGCAGTGCCATATTATATTATATTATATTATATTATATTATATTATATTATATTATATTATATTATATTATATTATATTATATTATATTATATTATATAAGTCTTGAACCACGCTTGGTTTCCTTATTTTTTGTTAGAAAAATTGGGAAATATTGTGATTGTGATTAATTTTGTGCAAATGATTGCCCTTTAAGTGCGCATCTTTAAATATGGTGAATTTCTTTGTACCTCATTTAAATTCACTTTATTCATTTATTTATTTTCATTTATTTATTTTCATTTTTATATATA
>VURO01050046.1:72886-85231 GCA_015108175.1 Pelvicachromis taeniatus | reverse complement strand
TATATATATCTATACACATATATATATACATATATATATGTATACACACATATATACATATGTGTATATATATATATACATATATGTGTATATATATATATATATATATATATATATATATATATATACACATATATATACATATATATATATATGTATATATATATATATATATATGTATATATATACATATATATATACATATATGTGTATATATATACATATATACATATATGTGTATATATATACATATATACATATATGTGTATATATATACATATATACATATATGTGTATATATATACATATATACATATATGTGTATATATAGATACATATACATATATGTGTATATATAGATACATATACATATATGTGTATATATAGATACATATACATATATGTGTATATATAGATACATATACATATATGTGTATATATAGATACATATACATATATATATATATATATATATATATATATATACATATACATATATGTGCATGTAGAGAGAGTGTTGTGGTCAGGTTTTATAGTAGGTGTGGGTATTACTGTCCGACCCAAATCATCAGTACCACTGAAGCCTAACCCCCGTTTGTGTGGATTTCTGTAGACAACAACATCCTGTGGTTACTGGAGTCCAGGAAAGGAGACCGGGAGGCGCAGGCTTTTGCAAAGAAGCGAAGACAGAGAGAGAAGCAGTCACAGGAGGCCATTCCGTCATAATGAACACACAGAGACGAGCTGTTCCTCCAAAAATATACAATTTGTTTTAATGATCTGTACCAAAAACAATGAAAAAAATCCACTCAGAAGGAAACACTGGTGTTGCACGAGTTGTGTGTGGACCTTATGCTGAGCATGAGTTTACTGAAGACCATCACAGTGATCATGAACACTTTGAGCCTCACACAGCTTTACATACCTGTATGCTTCCTGATGCTTTGTCTAATCAGTGCAAGAGATAAGTATGACATCACTTAACTATGTTTGTGTGTATGCATGTGTGTATATATATATATATATAGATATATTATATAAGACTACATTTGAGTCAAAGATTACTACAATGCTAAAATATTGGCAGAGAAACCTGTTGCGCTTTGATTTAATGGGGCCAATTTTAATAAAAATACTTATGTCTGAGTTAACATGAAAAAGTAAAAATTAAAAATACGTCTTTTCAAAGAGTACACAAGTTGACTACGTTTGTCTCGATTGTGTTAACATGCTTACTCTTCCAGTTTATGTAGAAGAACATTAGAGAAAACCTGAGTGCTTTAAACAGAGGCCATCTGTTGTAAATTTAAACAAATATTCCTACTATCATTTTTATATTTCTCTTAATGACGACCAGTAAATCATTTTCCTTAGCTAAAGCGAGGGAGAAAAAGAAAATGCAATAAAATCTAGAAATGTGATATCAGTAGACTGGGATATCCTCCTTTTGACTGTAACAATATAGACTCGTTGCTAGATGAAACTAAACATGCCCTTTAAGTGTTTTCATTCAGACCTCTCGATTTTTGTTAAGATGGCTCAAAAATATCAAACAATAAATTAAAATAAACTGCTGACCTGTTGCACATGGATGGAAAACACTCCGTTTAGAGTAAAAAAACATAACTGAGAAGTATTTGTGTAAATGTTCCATAGTTAGGGTTACAGAAGAAATGACAGCAGGCCTTAAAGTGATTTTCACAACTCGAGGGCAGGTGGAAAGAACAGTGTTGCTGGTCAAAAGCATCATCTAGTTAAAAAAAAAAGAAAAGAAATTGTTCCACTGGTAACACTGGAAACATTATTCAAAGTTCCACAATAAGAGCTTTTACTTAGTGACTTGAGCTCACCAAGCTGGTAATTTGTGAGTAAATCTCATCTTAGAAGTACACAACTAGGTCAGTGCTCGACTTGTTACCAGATAACAAAAGGACCTCTGGGTATTTCTGAACTGCTGCCACAATTCGAGGCTGGTGTCTGTGGAATCAGGACTGACTGGTCTGGAATCTGTGGTGGTCCCACTGAATTGTGAGGTCAAGAGAGCTGCTGTTCCAGGGTCTGTTCAGAGCACAGTGGGCAATCTGTAGAGGTGGAGCAGCTCTCACACTGTAGTCCATGTCCACAGGGCAGCGACATAGAGCCCTGCTCTCCACACGTCACGCAGCACTGCCTCTGTTTCCTGTACACCACCTTAATAAACACAAGAGAGGCATGTTTAACGCCTCGTAAACTGGACAAAGACATTTATACACATGTATGTTCGGACGTTGGGCCTCGTTGGCAAAAAATTTGTTTTGCAAGCTGCCGTCAGATTTGTGACAATTGTGTCCTCACTGCTGCACGTATATGTTAGTAAGTCAGACTTAAAGTAGCAACAGGTATGAAACTTTTATATGTACAATTTTACGCACAGATTTGTGCATGTGCACAGTTAGTAAAGCATACATTATGCTTTAATACCTGCCAATCATGTTACTGGATGTAAATTACTGTCACTCATGTATGCCATTGCAGTACCTTACAGATATGTCATTTTACAAGTCTTGTTGGAGTAAAATGCTTTTTATCTATATTAATTTGTATCAGTATGAATAAAGTTAAAGACAATCTATTATTCTTTCCTTTATTTTCTGCCATATATGGACGGTTACAATAGTGGAAACTCAGGTTAAATATGGGTAAAGGTTCAAATAATGAAGCCAGCGCATATAAAACTTCTTCAGTCCCGGTGGTTGTTGATCAATGGTCATGACAATTTGCCTATTAATGATCAAGGAACTGACCTCCCAGCCCACCATTGTTCCTTCAGTGGTGCTAGTTTCAGCCATTGTGCAAATGTACTGTTTATAATGTTGGGGAAACCTGCAGCCAGCTGAGACCGAAGAAGTCACTTGGATGAGTGAAACGTCCAGATGAACAGAATCAACATTTTGGGATAAAATGGAAAAACTGATGGGGGTAAATTGAGGTCGAATATAAAGATAAGATGAGCAAGAATTACTTTCAACTGTAATCGTACAGCTTAACTTCACAGAGTCTAAAAATACAGAGCTGAAAATTAGTATAACAGGTCAACCTCAGCTGTCTGTAGGTGAGAAAAATCTCCTTGTGATTGCTTTGGTTGCTAGCAGTCACAAACTGGAAGTGAGAATGTTTGCCTTAAAGGTAAAAGTTACCACATAGTCCCAACTTTGTGGGACCAGTTTGGGGATGGCCCCTTTTTCCGGTTCCAACATGCCTGCACCAGTGCATAAAGCAAAGCCCATAAAGACATGGACGAGAGAGTTTGGTGTGGAAGAACTTGACTGGCCTGCAAAGAGTTCTGACCTCAGCCTTTGACCTTTGGGATTAATAATTATACTGGAGACTGGAGCTGTTATAGCTGCAAAGTGTGGGCCAACATCATATTAAAGTCTATGGCTTAAGAATGAGATGTAACTCAAGTTTTGGCAATATAACGTTTTCAGTTTTGATGCTACCTTAAAAAAAAAAAACAAAAAAAACAAAGAGCATTTCCCTCATGTTTGTGTGCTGACTTTTTTTTTAAAATCCCGGTGGCACTGTCCTGTTTTCATGTTTCATGCTAAAAAGCTATTTCAACCCAATCTTAGAAGCCTCTGTGTTTGTGAGGTCTGACATCTCTTCCCCTTCTTATTCTAATTCCCCTTCTAGATTTCATAATGTCTTCCACACTTCGGAGAAAAAAACATTTTTACACCTCATCTTGCCCTCAGATTCCTAAAAATCTGACACTGGTTAAAAATGTGTACCGCCCACTACCACAGACACTAAATAAAAGTGTCCTTGTTTTGGATGGGGTACATATATTTCTAAAAAAATCTACTAAATCAAAGTTAAGACTCAAATTAAAGAAGCAATTAGAGCTTAAGCAATAAAATCATAATATCATCAAAAAAGTATCATCTAACTTAGGCGTCAGCAACCTTCAACATGAAAAGCTGCTGCTACCAAACAGCAGGAGAAAGAAAGCAGCACGTGCGGGTGACGGGGTTTGGGGGGGGGCAGATGATCAGATCACAGATGTAGTGGAAGAAAACCATAGAAAAAACCATAGAAAACAACAGATCACTAATTAAAAGTGCCCTGCTTCTGCTGCTAAGAAGACAAACTGGAGGATTGTGGTGTGACTGTAACCCTCACTGTGCTTTGTACCATTTCAGATACTGAGGTAAAATTATCCTGAACAATGAGCCTTCATCTACCACTTTTGTTCCATCTTTGAGATGGGCTGGCCAGCTTTGTGTGCTAGCCTTCTCATCTGTGCTATCAGATATGAAATATTGCTTAATAGGAACATTTTCCTTTTTTCTTTTAAGCCATAGTCCTCAAAACATTCATGCTGATTTTGTTTTTTGACTGCTAAGATAATAATTAGGATTTCTGGGTAAGCTACTGCTTAGTTAACTAATTAAATAAACATCTAAACTCCTTAATGTTCTATGGAAACATGGTGCCAAAAGGTGCTGGTTAGCTGGAACACTAGAGTGGACGCTATTCGCCGAGTTAAAACAAGCCGTGTGAGACTAACAGGTATGTGGACGTTTGGATATTACCTGTTCCACAGCATGTAAGCAGGTACAGAGCTGGGCCTGTAAACTGAGGACTGACTCCAATGGCAGCCGGTGTAGTAGCTGGAGTTGGTGCAGTGACAGGTGAGGATTATCTCCGCTCCTTAAGCTCTCCAGCGCCTCCTGCAGGAGGGTAGTTTGTCTCTGTGCCTCCTCCTCGGCCTGCCTGGCTCTTTCTGCTTCCATGGCTAACCGCGCTGCATGGGCACGCGACTCCTCTGCATCTGCTTTCAGTGCCGCAAACGACTGCGAGAGAAAGCAGGTGGAACAAATGACATGCGGTTCAAACTAGAATTCGTTTCTTCCATTTCTGTAGGTCATGGCACACAAACTGCCGTTTCAGGGACACGCTCGCATTTGCATGCCCCACTACCTACCTACCTGAGCTGTGTGTCTCCAGCTGTGACCCCACTGTTTCAGTGTCCTGTGAGCTTCCTCCAGCTCCTGCTTCAGCCTGGAGGTCTCTGCACAGGGAGCAGAGGGGAGCAGGGTTGGAGGCGTACCAGGAGACCCCTGGCCTGATGGGAAGTGCTCCCAGATATTAGTACTCATACCATTCAGACCTACAAAGAAACAAATAAATCTAAGCACAATCAGTCTGTGTGAGACTATTTGATAACTTAAATAAGATTCTACAGACCTAAAGAGCTATGAGATGGTCCCAGGAAGCTGCTCTCTGATTGGCCAGGTTGGGATAGATGAGTAGAGAAAAATGGTGACGCATGCGGCCTGACTGGAGGAGATGGTGATGGTGAGCTAAAAGCAGCGGAGCTGCTAAATGACCCTGGGATGTTCACTGGGGCAGAACTCTGAAGCTGGCTACCTCCTACGAAGGCAAAGAGAGAAAAAATTATATAAAAATCATGTTTATAATGTTTGATGTCAAACAGATATTTACATGTCGATAATTCTGTGTGTTTCAAATACCCAGCATGACTCCCACAGTGGGCAGAGCAGAGCTGCTCTCCAAGCTTCTCTCCAACGCCGACACTCCAAAGTCATTCAGGTCGAGATCATCCAGGGCTGATTCTGTAACGCATAAAACATCTAATTTCACAACTGAGAGATATGTGGATTTTCTTTTTTTCACCTTTACTTACCAACAACTGATTCCACCGTTTCACTGGTTGGGTAAAAGGGCAAGGCATTAGCATTCATTCCAGAGGATATGCTGGATCCTGGGGGTCCAAGAGGAGCAGGGCTAGGCGGTGTGGCTGCCAGACTAGAGGGGATACTGGAGGACAGACTCAAAGGGCTACCAACTGGCAAAAACACCTGCAGGTCCTTACAAAGAAACATATTTATTTATTAACAAATAAATAAGCAAGATTTTTGATCGTATTAGAAAACAAAAACAAAACAAGGTGCACTGGTTTACCTGTTTGTTCTGAGTTGATACCAGTTCTCTGTGCCGCTGCTCTAGAGCAAAACCTCTTTGCTTGGCCTGAAAAATAGTGGCTTTAAATAAGCAGGACAAATATTTTGCAGTATTGTCTTCATTCTAGAGACGATTTTTCTTCAGTATATCTTAATAGGAACTCATGCGACCACGTTCCCCTTTTCCTATGCATGTCCTTCTCACCTGATCCTCCCTCTCAAAGCCAGGTGCCCTGCCGTACCCTCCCTCTCCCGCCCATGGAGACTGAGGCTCTGCAGATCCACTCATGTCCTCACACAGAGACAAAACGCTACCAAGCAAGCCCTGCTCTGCTACACATGAGCCTGCAGAAGGAGAGAAGGGGTCCGAGATGGAGCAAGATCCCATATTGTGACTACCAGGACTGGCAGAAACCTCCTGGACAGGAATAGGGTCTGGAGGCCTAGGGGGTGGAGGGGAGCTGGGGTTGGGGAATGATGGTTCCTCAGGAACAAAGGGCTCTGGATGAGGAAGAAAAACAAAAATTACAAGTTAACTCATCAGGCGCGTTGGATTTCTGAGACATGACATCACGGGTGTTTTGTGGGGATTTACTTTCAACGTGAGCAAAGGCACAAAAGGGCCCTCTGGGACAGCTGCCGCACTGCTGCATGTCATTGCACTTGGTGGATTTATAGATCTGTGACCAAAAAAAAGAAAAAAAGACACTGCTTCACATCGTGTGCGATTTCCAGTCAAGATTCTATAAAATTTCCTCTAAAGGAGACAAACCTCTGGGTGGAACTGTTGTTCTGTTCTCGTGTGGCAGTACTGGCATGACTCAGCTCCCTCACATTTACTGGGATCTCCCCACTCTTCGCTTTGCTTCACCGCAGGACATGGCAACGCTCTGCGGTTGTAAGAAACAAACAACAATTGACTTAAACACAAACCCTAATTGAGCAACAACAATAGCCTGATGTTTCAATGTCTTCTTTCTTTAGCACAATGAAACAGAGCACCTGTATTTGTGCTTGTGTGGGCTGCGTCTCCTGTCTTTGCTGTTGTGATAATACGGACAGGCATAACCTTGACGACACAGGCGAGGTGGTTTCTTACAGAGCTCTGTCTTGTAATGTGACAGCACGTAGTCATTATCTGAGGAGACACAGAGAAGAGAGAAAGGACACAGTGAGGCAGGCGGACTGTAAAGGCAGATCAAAGGAAACTAGGTAAAAATATTTGACCTTAAAGTAAATAAAAATCTAAAAGGGAACCCCGACTATTATGACAAGTTACTCTAAATATGTTACAAATGATCTCCACTACATAAAAACATACTTGAAAACAACTACAATGTTTTCATTATTCATTAAATCTTTCTTGTTTAAAATGGTTTTGGTGCCATGGGAGCAGCCATGTTTTTGCGCACACAATGCATTCTGGGACGATGACGTATATCGGCTGTCGTCAGTATAGGCGCTTTCAAGCTATGTAGTAGAAAAAGACAGTAAGAATGTAAACTATATGTCATTAAAATCTCTCCACGCCTCATCTACCTCTACATGATCAGTAGCTGCATCTTAAAATCCTGTTTATTTGCCACTTGGTTCTGGATAGGCTGTCCTTATGTTGTTTACTGCACATGATGGGATGACTACGTACGCCAGCCAGCCATACATGCATCAACCAGGTAAACTGTCAATATGAAGCATACCTGTAAGATCTTAAAAAAAAAAAAAAAAAAAGAATGAACTATAGACTACTCATTTGTGCTTTTTGTCTTAACTGGTAAAACACAAAAGTTAAGAAGTACGCAGCCCAGTTTACTTAAATTTTTATAGTGTACCAACGGTATTAATTAACGTGCCTATTAGTGACCTGGTTACGACTTGGTAAACCAGCACCATGGAGGCTAACGAGGGCTGCCCAAAGAAGGATTAAGACATACAGCTTCAAAGTGTTGGTGCACTGTGATGCATGGAGGATCTGTAAAATAACGATATCGTAATTTCACTGTATAATAAAAATTAGCATTATATTAACGTTTTTATCATGTTGTTATGTGATATCGTGGATAGCTGCTGACATAAAATTGAGCTCTTTACAACAAACGCTCTCAGTCGCCGTTGCAATTGGCAGCAGTTTCCACATAGACACCAGTAGTCCCCCCCCCCACTCTCGCGTCCTTGTGTGACGGATTGTTTTCATCTTCATCTAAAATCAGTACTATCACTATCAAATTCTGCTTTTGCTCTAAAATACTCAGACAGTGAATGTTGCTTCTCTTAGTTGGCTTGATGACGATGATGTCTTTTCTGCAGATCAAGCTTGTTATTTCTGATGTGAGAGCAAATGCAACACATTTCTATGTATTATTGTAGGGCCTACCTTACAATGTAAAGCGCCTTGAGGCGACTGATGTTGTGATTTGGCGCTATATAAATAAAATTGAATTGAAGTGAATACTGTTGACCATCTTCATCCTCTCTCTCGGTTTGCTCTGGTTCAAACTGGAAAGGTTGAACAGAAGCCATTTCCAGTGCACTGCTAACTGTAAACTTGATGCGGTGCCACCATATGATGTCACTACCCAGACTGCATTGAGAAGTAAATAACAATGGCGGCCTACTGGTAAATTGGTTTTATATAAAATGCGGGTATTTTAACACCACATATATATTATTGAAAGCACAGTACATATTTTAGCACAAACTTGTCATAACAGTCGGGGTTCCCTTAAAGAAATAGACAATCTCAAAATGCAGCCCAATTTGGGTAAATGGTGATTGGACCTGAAAAGATTAAAGACTTGTTCAAACTCATATGTTATCATGACCTTTGAAAAACTGATATATACATTTAATTAAAACCAAAAACATTTTTTCAAATATCAACATTTAAGAGGTTTTGCAAAAACACATCAACCTAATTCACTTCACACTTGTAAGCACTGTTAAACAATCATATCACATTTCTATAATGTGTTTATCTTAATAAAAAAAACAACAACAGCGTTTTGGAAATTGAAATCTCTGCAGAGGATTAGAAATCAGTTTGTGCTGTAACTCAGACTAACACATTAGAATAGGCTCATGCAAACACACGTAACTCCAACCACATTCAAGTGATGCAAAAACCCGCTATAGCAGACATATGTTAATAAATGTACACAAGCTGAAGTAATCCTGTATTACTGTGTCTGACGGTACACGAGGACTAACAATTTTTCATGCTGTTATTAGAAAAGAAAATAACTGTAGAGAACCAGCTCCCAGTAATCTAGTTAATTGTAACTGTTAGTCTGTCTGCTTATCGGTCCCACTTGCACTGACGCTACAATCAGTTGATTTCAGTTCATGAACCCCCGGTGATGTTAAAGCAGAGTCAGTACTGACCCCAGCCCAGCAGCCGGACCCTAAGCTTCAATAAGTAAACTGATGAGCAGTCGGGCTACAGCCTCGGTTTCTACCTCTTCATGTTTCTACAGTAGAATGACTGTGGTGATCGCTTTAACCTCCTAGGACCTGGCGTCCACATATGCGGACATCACATTATGGGTTGTTTAAACTAAAATACAGCATTTTGCTCTACAAGGGCCTGATATCCTCTTATGAGGACATTATACTGCCACTGTTCGACTGAAATTTAAAATGAATCATCATAATATGTGGATCTCATTTTTTCTCAGGAACAAAAATCAGGTTAAAAAAAAATTAAAAATCTGGTAATTCTTTTGTTTTTACATTCATCAGGTCCCAATCAACCCAAATAGCAAAGGGAAATTAGAAATGCATGCCATGAACAAGTTCGGGTCTTTGTGCTGGTTTTCATCTTTGCTTTGTGTTCTATTAAGAGAGGGTTTGTGGAATACTAAGAAAGCAATCTACAGCTGCCAGCTACACACCAACACAATCCATATCCCAATGAGGACACACGTATGATCTTTCTCTTAGTATTTAGGTATGAACTCAAAGTCGATAGTACATAGCAAAGATTGAGCAGTGAGCTTTTTTTCTGCCTTAATTCCTCCTGAAGTGGTGTTCCAGATGTTACCTTGCCAGCGTGGCTCCTCACTCAAGATCTTCTCTATCAGGGCCGTACTCGCTGCCTGTCCCGACTGCCCATCTCCTCCACCTCCTTCCGTGGTCCCTGAGCCTCCTTGAGACTCCATCACCTGCATTTCCCTGTATAGCACGTAATGAGAAAATACTCTATCAACACACAACCACACACACAGAAACTACTTCAAAGATGGCTTCCATGATTTCTGTGGCGCACCTGATATCATAAACGGGGCTGCGCAGGTCATGTGATCCATGAGCAAATGCACAGTGGGAGCCGTTCTTGCTGCAGTGGCCTTTTGCATCAGTTTCATGGATACACGATCCAGTTTTATAGTAGCGGAGATGGTACCTGCGCTCTGTGTCACCCGCTGTTCGGTGGAGAAACGGGCACCTGGAATGTAGAAGAATAAAATTCTAAACATTTTTAAAAATTATTTTAAAAGGCATGCAAATCATGCATCCATACAAAATGGTTTTTGAATTATGAACCGATTTGGATGGATAATACAAAAAAAAAAAAACAAATAAAGAAAAACACAATTCAAAATTCTTTGTTTGTGGCAACTGCTGCACGGATGGAAACAGGATCGTGAGATGTCTCGACGCATGCTCAATCATCCAGGTAAGTAAATGCCCAAAAGTTGATTCTGTTCATGTGGACGTTGTGTTTTTAGTGGAAGAAACATTTTGTCACTCATCCAAGTGACTTCTTCAGTCTCAGCTGACTGCAGGTTTCCCCGACATTATAAACATTATCAACAGACCTTTTTCATTTGCACAATGACTGAAGGAACAATGATGGACTGGGAGGTCAGTTCCTTGATTATTAATATGCAAACTGTCATGACCACTGATCAACAACCACTGAGACTGAAGAAGTCACTTTCTCCCACTGAAAACGCTACGTCCTGATGAACAGGATCAACCTTTTAGGATTGTGAGATGTTTTAAAGCACACAACATTTATAGCGCACTTTTATATTCTGATTTGAAGCTCCGATAACAAAATATATACCCTTTGCACCTTTATCCGTGGGTGCCAACCAGGGCTGGACTGCTAATAAGGGAAGGCCGGGCATTTGCCTGATGGGTAAATATAATTTAATAAAAGTGATATGTTAGCAGCTGCACTGTCAACAGTAGTAACAGAAACAACCAGTAAAAAGTCCTCGCAGTCACAAACAGTTGCTATTGCAAGTTTTGGAGAAGTGCAGGAGGAGGGACATCAGTCCCAAAAAGAGACTTAGGAAGAGACAGAGAAAGATGTACATACCGTGGTAAGAAAATAGATGGAGAGACATAACACGGAAGGGACAGAATTAAGTCAAATAAATGGCTACTTTGACCATAACTAACCACAACTAAGATGCCATTATATGGTAGGCTGCCTTAACCAAAAATGTCACAGAACGGGAATCACTTTGCAGTCTTTAGATCTCCATTTTCTTTGTTAATGTTAAAATGGGTCATTGTGAGGATTGTACAGCATATTTCATTGGAGGGAGAGTAAGAGAACAGGTGTTAAAGCATCTACATGTCATGCATCCATACAGTTTTGGCCCATTTGTGTCCTGAATTACCAACTCTTATGCCTTTGATTGAGATGAAAAAGGTCTGTTGACAATCAGTGACCTACACTATTGCACAATACGTTTCATAAAGAACTTGAATTTGACATTCTCCTGTCAGCTTAAACTTGAAAAGGCTGCTAAAACAAAAACAAACCTGAAAACATCGACCCTTCAGTTAAATATCACGTCGTTCTGTTTAAATTAACCTTACAGAGACTATACAAACCACTAATATAGGCCTTTCCAGACATGTTGTGGCCAGTTATGCCATTCAAAAACAAAACTTCCCCCTTACACAAATCCATGTTTTTGTTTCTGTTGTATTCATAATCAAGGCAAACATCTTGTGCTAAACTGAAACCTTTGTCACACTCACTCATCTCCGTCGGGGCAGGTGCCTGTTCCCTCATCAAATTTGGTACAGTAAACATCTGGGCTGTAGTTGAAGGTTCCGTCCCGTCTGCGCATTGGCCTGCGGCGTCGCTGGTTCAGGAAGTGCCAGTGGAAACAGGAAAAAGGACGGTGCTGTGTACATTTATGTTGTACGAACAGGGGACACTGCTCCGTTCTGAACTCCTTCAGATATCTGGGAAAGAGGTGAGAAGCGAGAGAGACTGAAATAAAATGCTGTACGGTGTCACCATATTTTAAAGTGACCTCCACAAAAAAAGAATATTAATAGCAGTGAGTTTTTTACGAAGATAATCTCATTAAAAAAAATTAACTGTCTTAGCGAAACACAGACATAGTCTCAGTAGCAG
>VURO01050046.1:48922-62763 GCA_015108175.1 Pelvicachromis taeniatus | reverse complement strand
TTGGTTTATTTTTTTTTTTTTTTTTTTTTGTAAACATCGCTTCATACGCAAGATACCTTATTTTTTAATCTTATAAGATTGGCATTTAGAAATTCTGTTCTATTTATAATAATAATAATAATAATATTGTACAAATTGAGAAAAAAAGATTTAAATCCGGCGTGTATGGATACACTGTTGTACGGTAACGTGAGCCCGTTGTTGTGCATAGTGTGTTTGTTTTGATGCCAACTTGCATGCCGTGATTTGTCACTCACTCCCAATATAGAAAGTCACTACCTGCGTTTGTGCAGCACTGATAATCCCGGATTTCCTCTAATCTTGCAGCTCCTCTGCCACCTACACGCTCAGCCTCCGCTGCCAAAAATAAACCCACCATCCAAACATGAGTCAGTTACAGACAAGCAACGCTGTGACATCTGCTGCCTTCATATATAGTGAAAGAGAGCTAAATAAACACAACAAAGTACAAAAACAAGATGCATCAGTGAGGTGGGTGTTGGTATCAGATATGCGCAAACTCATGATGGTGTAAATAAATGTTTAAAAGTGTAAAAGGGAGTACAGGGTTAATACTTATTTAGAGTTACCCCCTGATGTAAAGTTATCACTGAGGGAAAAAAAACTGTATTCACTCAATTCATTGCAAATCCTTTTCCATAAAAACATTTCTAACAGTTCAGGGATGGAAGAAATTCATCTGCATGCTCAATAGGCAGGAAATAGGCATACCTATGAATGTCAGACTTTGCTCACTAGAAGGTCAACTCAGTCCTGAGTTTGTGCTCCTCAGTGTCTGTTGCCTCCTTTTTTCTTTTTTTCTTTTTCTTTTCTTTTTTTTTTTTTTTTTAGCTCTGCTGCTGCCTCTACATCACAGCAAGAACAGCAAATCCCCACTGCTTGTCAGACTGACTGCTGATTCAACAGCAAACTGGTCCAAGGACCCCCCCACTGCCCCACACCCCCACCGTGGCTCCACTGTGTTTTTATTAAAAGCGCTCTGCTGTGCTCACGTCTCCATGGGAATAAATTTCCACTTTCAGGATGCATCGATCCACGCACATGCAGGAAATCCTGTTACTGTGCAATATTTTTTTTTCATGTTTTTACAGCTCTGTTTGCCACCCACTGTGTGGTCTCATGGATTTATATATATCTATCCGGAGTGAGGGGGCATAGTGAGTGGGCTCAACACCTAGCTCGGTGGGGATCTTAATGAGCTCTCTGTGGACTCTGAGTGCAGAGCTGTGATAAAAGTTCTGCAGTGAGTGCTCCTCTCACCGCCACCTCACCTTTTCGCCACCTTCTTGCGCGTTAGCCATTTCTGCACCCTCATCGATTTGTGTGGGCGACGGGAGCGCAGTCAGCTCCAGCTCTTGACAGAATGAGTGCCAGCGTGCTAAAGCTTTTTTATTATCATACCACAGGGCATCGGCCCCGCGCTCCAGCTGCCAGCATGATGAAAGAGTGCCTGCAGTTCCTCATCGAGCCAGCCAAAAAGCTCAAGATCCGACTCAAGGTATACAAATCCTCCACCAGTAATTGCTGCGGGGGCTAAATGTCCTGGAAGTCATGATGTTCTTTTCCCTTTTAATTTTCTGTTTCTTTGCTCCAGGAGTCTCGCAAAAAAGTGAAGCTTGAGAAGAAGGAGCCTCTGGTGGAAAGTCAGTTGTTTATTATGGAGCTGGCCCGGGAACTCAACAGAATCTGCCAGGTATGCTCTTCTTCTCTCTCCCTTTTGGCTCTATATTACTTAGAGTCATCTGCACTTACTTGCATCGTCTTTGTACCTCAGAGATCAAATATCCTGTGTCACATCTGGACTGGAGAGGACATCTGGACAGCCAGCATGTGCCGTGAGTTTATCGTGGAATGGGCTGCTGTGCTGGAGAAAAGTGTGCAGGTACGAAATAGCAGCCTTATACAGAAATAAACTGTGTTTATTATGGATGTTCTTAAAAGTCTCTATTCTTTATTCAGCCCAGGATAATCACATCAGACTACCAGTATGAGAAGTCTGAGAAGAAGGACTGGAAGGGACACCTTCTCTGCATGCTGGAGGCGGGTGGCGAGTACGACATGGGCCCCCATAAAAGGGTCATCATGGATTGGACACGCAATATTAAAGGCAGACCTCAGGTGACTTTCTTGCGGCACCTGGCTTGCTATTAAAGTCTGACCCAGTTCCGTCTTTGCATCTGATAAAGATGATTAGGCTTAATCTTGCCCTTGACGATGATCTCATCATAATCGGACCGTGCTTGAGCTCTGGCCATAAATTAGAAGTAACTGTTTCTAAACCCCTTTTTTCAGCCCACTGTGTGGCCCGGTGAGCCTGTGCTCATGATGCTGGATGACCTGGAGTTCCAGTGGAAGAGGGGCCGTCTGCCCAACTTGTTCCCGGCAATGGAGCTCGTCATGATGGTCGTGCTGAACGCTGACAGCCCTATAAAGGTCTTGATATCTGTTGCTAAGGGATTGTGATTAAATGTTTTTGTATTTTGTGGTGTAATTCATAACAAGCACTCTAACTTAGGTGATTTGAAACATGAACAACACTTGAATGATGTTCTGTATGTTGCACGACAGTCATGCTAATCTGTTTATCTCTTTGCTCAGCCCACCTTGGCCTGCTTTATGTTTCCACTGTCTACCTTGACATACTCTGTGTATGTGTGTGTCTTTGTAGGTGGATGTGACAAAGCAGTGGCTGGTGAAGAAGCAGAAAAGTCAGAAGATTGGTGAGTGGATCTCATCTAGTTTGACAGTATAAAACAAAACATCCTTATCTTGCAAAGTGGCCATGAGTCAGAAACCAACATTTGTACCATACCTGTTGCTGCTTTTACCAAAAACTTGCTCTACACGAGTGAAAAAAATTATTCTGCCCATCCTTGCCAATTGTTAATGCCAATGTTAATCTGGTGGTATTGTAAAAGTATATAGTTTGTTTTGTGTGTCTGAAAGAAAAAACATATTTTTAGCCTCAGGCCCTAGCTCAGGCTCATTCCCCACCAGAGGGAATGAGCCAGCATCAGTAGCCAGGGATCGGACCGCCACCTCACACACACGAGTGTGAGCAGGTGCTTGAGGTTGAGAGATATCTGCTACATGGGCTCAGCTTAATGCACAGCTTGGTCTCTAGAACCAGTCTCCTGAAGAGGGGCTGAACACTGGTCCAATCTGGAGTTGCTCTGGGGACAGGGGTACGTTTTCTTGTATCCCTGTACATTGGGGGGTTTCCCAGTGGGTGAGAGGGTTGCTTCCTTCTGTGGGCAGCGACAGTGAGACCTGGAGGAGCATGACTGGGAAGAACCGCCTAACTGATCGTGATTTGAAGCTGAGTGGAGTTCTGTTATGTTCTCCCTTGACTTATGTGTAAAATCACAGTTTGTCCATAACAAACACCATGTTCAAGTGCAGGTGACACTCAGACAACCTCGGTCGCAGGTCAGTGATTGATGCTTGGTTCTCCTGTGAGACTCCAGAGGCAGCTGTCACGTAGTGGCAGGCCAAGGAGAGTGTGGCTCTGGCAGAAGTTGAAGCAAAATCTCAGGTGTGGGAGGAGTGATTCCATCAAACCGTTAGGCAGCTCAGGAGGGGAAATTGTGCTCTACTCACACAGTGTATAATGGGCTGCAGTTGAGGAGGATCTCCTCAGTCACACTGACATTTCTTCTGTAGAAGAAGCAGAGACTGGAGTAGGACTCAGCGTTATAGCCTGAAAGCTAGATAACAATATTTCCAGATAATTTGCCATAACGACATTTCTGACAATACAGAAAAAAATGATGAACACATCATTTGATGCTTGCAATTTGGCAGGCAATGGCATTTATAAGTGTAAATAAATGACGAACAGTTCTCAGTGAGCTACTGTCACTAATGACACACCACCTAATTAGAAGTGTGAGTCTGCTAAAACAAGGTGATAGCAGCAGCATTGAATCCAGTGAAGTTTCTCCTCAGTTTATCCAGTTTTTGCCTCAAGAAGTGAAAGAAGTCTGTTGTTTCCTCCTTTGTGAAGGTTGCTGAAATAGCTCCCTTTTTAAATCATCACTGGAGGCTGACACGATACAGTATACTGTATTGTCAGTGTCGATTTTATGCAGCACAGCCCGAGACCTCAGTAATGATTTTCCTGATGAAAATCAGTCACTTATTTCACACTAAAACAAGAAGTTCATCATGTAAGTAAAGAATTTTAACCTAATATATCTTCTAGCTTTGCAGTAATTCCACCTTTAGTCTAATGGTCAGTTTAAAGCTTAGACCAGTGTGTAGGACTGTTCACATCTGTTTATTAGTCCACTAGTACATATTTGTTATCACGGTGAGACACAAATCCTTCGGAAGTTCCAACAGGAAGGGCATCTGGTGTGAAAACCTGCCAAATCAAACACTCAGGGCCACCTGCTGTATGACCCCTTGTGAATAAAGGAGCAGCTGAAAGTGGCTTTTGTTAAATTACATATTAGCTCATAGGATTAGCGTTTTTCCATGATGAGGCAGTGTTACCTTTCATAGGCTAAGTCGCCCGGGTTACAACCAGCTAAAACTGAGGACCTTTTTATCTTTCTCTATGTAATTAAAATAAGGTGAAAATAACACCTGCTGATCATAGTTTGACTACCCCTGACTCCTGAGCGAACTAAAACGTAGCCGACTGGGTTGAAGTGAGGCGCAGCTATAAAGCCTCACAGTCGATTGAGCGGGTGACATAGAAAACGTTGGTCTCAGCACAAAAACCACTTGGCAAAATCAGGATATGAAACGAGTCACACAGTCACTCGCTGATGTGTGACTGGCACAGTGTGGTAACAGAATACACTGCACTCTATATTTAATTACAATTAATCTATAATAATGCGATTAGAAGCATGTTAGGAAACAAGCTTGTAGGAGGATTTGAGTCGTGAGTGGACACTTGTCTGTCTTTAATCAGAGTGAGGTCTTTGTTCTTTCAGACGCTGTGCGCTACATTCCCCACGGCGGTAAGTCCAGATCCTCACTGTAATGAATGAATGAATGAGTGTTGAATTAAAGCCCTTTAATGTTTTTGCATAGCTGCATAAATACTTATGGTCTGTGGCTTTGGGGCTGGATTATACGATCTGAAATCTATAGTATGTCACAACAAATTTTCAACTTGATTATTAGTAAATGCAGTAATTTCTTTCCTTTTTTACTGGATTATGCACTTGATCAATTTTAATATATGTCAGTATAGTATGACTGTGAATTGCAGCCTCAGTTTTTTCAGAATTTTCTTAAATCTCCAGTCACATAAAATTAACTGAAAAAATGTTTATACTCTGTCGAACGTCATAACCTAGATCCAAAATCTAGCTTTTGTTTTTTTCTATAAGCACCTTGGAGCACCTGTATCATAGAATATATTATAGTGTGAAAACGGCGCCATTGTACTGTATATATGACAAAGAATAACAGAAACAAGCGCTTGTACTCTGGATGTTTGATCATTTTTCTGTTAATTCGATGGAGAAAACTTAAAGTGCACTTGAGGTAAACTTGTGAAAACAAATTATCGGGCTCATTTTCTAGCTGTTATTCTTCTTTTTGTCAAATTAAATTGCACATATAGTCATATTTTAACACTCATGCTCGGTATAATAGTTTGGACCGATCACACTGATCAACTTTAAGCCGTGAGCACACAGTGAGCACACAGAAGGCTCCGGATCACAGCGGCTGTGAGGGGAGTGGGCGTAAAATTCATTTAGTTGCATTTTTTTTTCTACAACGCTTTAATGTGTTAAGCCCTTGAAATTACATGTAGTTATATTTATACTTAGAAGGTAGTACTTCACAAGTACTTCAGCCCCCTTTGTACTTCAGGGCTTTAAGTACAATCGGGTGGGTGTAAGATAACTGTGTTATCGTGTGAAGGTCAAATTTGCATGCCTTTTTTAGAATACTTAGATTGCTGTACGAAACAATAAGCTGACTCTGAGGTGGGCTGTGAAGTTACACCGATGACCTCTTCTTTTTTTTAAATCTCAATGCACCACTGTGTTCACCAGCCAGCTGCTGTCTTTTGGCAGATTTCAGTGGTTGCAGCCATGTGTTTGTAGTTGTTTGATCTGTTCATTTAACAATACATTATAATGTCTTAATGGAGTTTCTCTTCTGTTTCTTTGCAGTGTGGAATTGGATTTGTGATGCAGCAGGTATGAAAATCTCTTTTCTGTTTGTCATCTTACTGTGACATGATTTTGCAGTTTTTAATCGCGCCCCTTTATTCCACAGAGGACATCACCCTGGACTCCGAATCGTCCCACCCAGGCCTGCTCATCTCAGATGATGAAAAACGAATGCGGTGCGGCCTGGAGCGCCGGGACATCCCGCGATGCCCCCGACGCTTTGATGGCTGGTGGTGTGCTGTGGGACAGGAGGGCTACGCCTCTGGACGTCACTACTGGGAGGTGGAGGTGGGCGAGCGGGACTGGCGGCTGGGGGTGGCCAAAGCTTCGGCCGTGAGGCAGGGCTTCCGCTCGCTAAACACAGATACAGGATACCTGACCCTCCGTCTGGAGAGAGGCACAGATCTGAAAGCCCTAACGGTGCCGGCTACGCCTTTACCTCAAAGCCTGGTGCCCAAGAACGTCGGCATTTATCTGGACTACGAGCAGGGCCAGCTGTCCTTCTACGACGTGGAGAAGCGCTCCCACCTGTACACCTACACCGAGAAATTCACAGAGGAACTGTACCCTGTGTTTGGGACTGTGGAGGTGGTCAAAGACCTGGTGATCAGGCCTGCTGATGCGAGACAGCGGTGCCTGTGCCCGGGGCCCTGCCTCTGGAACTGAAACGGATCAGTCCTAATCCTCAGCAGCTCACAGAGCTCACACGTTTACTCTGCTGATTTAGAATCTCGTGTGCTGTTTCTGGACTAAAAGTCTTTCTGTGAGGTGCCTCATGAAATCCCAAACAGGAACTGCTCTTCGTTCAACATGTTCTTCTGCAAAACACTTTTCTGTGACTCTGCCTTCATGGAAAAATCCACTATCTCATTCTTTAGATTTCAAAAATAAGCATTTCAAAAATGAACAACATCTTTCCCCATGGATTTAAACCTCTCTCAAACATTATTGGATAAAGTTGGGGAGCAGTTTAAACCTTTAATGTAACATCCACTTTTATTATCATTATTATTTTGTTTTTTGTTTTTTTACATTTTAAAAAAAATTGTTGATAACAAATAAACATCAAAAAGTTACAGCATGGGCCCACTGTGAATGATGGTACTTCTAGCTTCAGTGCAGTGAAACAGTGCCGCTGACGAGGCCTTGCTAAGACGGGGCAGATATTTACAGACCGGGCTGACGCATGCAACTAGTTCAATTACAGATTATTTGATTCTTTGTCTCAAGCTTCCTGCAAACATTTGTCAGGCATGAGCTTGTTTTTGCAGCTGTGTTTTTGTTTATTTGTGCTATATAAGACATGACAATGCTTTTCTCTCTCTCTCTCAATAAATCTTACTATTAATTCCAGAAATCTCTGGAAGTCTGTTCTGTCTCTTCTTCGCTCATGAGAACAGCAGTGGATCTGATCTGCTTCAGACTTGGTGGATGTGCTGCTGTGGATGCAAGCAAGTCCAGTGCTGAGTTTGACCTAATTTGGATGAAGGACTCAAATTTTGATCAAACGTTGTTCCCTGTCACCCAGCGTTTCTTCTAGAGCAAGGGTTTCCAACTCCAGGCCTCAAGGGCCGATGTCCTGCAGGTTTTAGATCTCACCCTGGGTCAACACACCTGAATCAAATGGTTGGTTCATTACCAGGCCTCTGGAGAACTTTCAGACATGTTAAGGAGGTAATTTAGCCGTTTGAATCAGTGGCGTTGGATCAAGGACACATCTAAAACCTGCAGGACACCGGCACATGAGGCCTGGAGTTGGACACCCCTGGTTTAGAGCCACTGCTCCCTTCTCCACTCTGTGTGTAGGGGGAGGGGCACACTTTAGTCACAATATTTCTAAGCCTCTTATCTCAAAGTTTAACCGTCACATAAATTCCAAACTCTTAGCATAACTACAGTGAAGTATTAACCCTCACACAGGCCCCTAATAGGCACTTATTGTTTTGCATTTGTATTTTTTTTTTTTTATGGTTCAGTTTGATTTACTTATTTTTGCACAAGTTTGCACAAACCATCAACCAGCACAAAAATCATTTCAAATCTTTATTATGTGCAATAAAATTGGTGTATGAAAAAAATAAAAATTCAACTGTTAAAAAGTAAGAGATACATAATTGATGGAAAGAACAGGAAAACTACTGAAAATGTTCTTATTTGGTGAGACGTTTATCCACATATCCATTTTCCTACCAAGGAGGTTCCCTCAAAAATATTTCACAAAAGCATTTTCAAAGAAAATATAAAGCCAAACGTAGTAGCACTTGCAGTACAATCTTTCTGTCTTTACACACATTGGTACGGGAGCCTGGAGACCCAAAACACTAAATAAAACAGAAAGCACAACACATCACAAAGAACAAAAAGAATGAGGACTGACAGTTAAAAAGCCTTAATCACTCTTAAATGTGACAAATAATACTTTATCGTTTATAAGGTGTACCTTACTTTGGAAATGTTGTTGCGAATGCAGATTTCCTCACGCCTCTATGCTCAGTCCTAATTCAGGGTTTGAATGGTAAATATCCTGTGTGAAAATATTCCCCAGTAACTGCAATCTCTTCCACTGTTTCAAGGACTGGGGCTCCTTCTAATAAATATGATGTCCCAAATTTTTTAGGCAAATGTTTTTTTTTCCTTGTTATTTTTTTGTGTGTGCATCTGTTTTGTACCTCAGGGCCACCGTACACATATCTTACTGTCAAAAACGTCTTAAAATGCTAAAGACACAGGGCAGGAAAAAACTTTAAGCACAAAAAATACCAACTTAATTCAAAATTGACAAAACATGAAATACAAAAACATGTTACATCTTTTATATTTTTGATGATGTGCCTGCAGCAGAAAATCAGGCTTTTTCCTCGTTAGCAGGAAATGTGCAACACAAAGTGAGTTCATAGACGTAGCTCGATATTTGATAAGTATGGAAATGTTAAAACAAACTGAACTTATAGAAGAAAATGACGGCAGTTTGTAACAGATGCGATTTCTCACATGGAATGTAATTTTGGTTGCAAAGTGATAGCTACACACCCTCTTACATATACAAAAACACTCTCAGCACTCTTTTTAAAAGAGATTCTCAAATATGATTCCTCATTATGTCGAGCATTTGGATGCCAGTTTATCAAATACGCCCTTTAAGATTCATAAAACATCTTCTTTGTGACAGTAGTTGCTCCCATGACGCCCCTCTGAACCACCTCCTTGGTGATCTGACGAGTCACCATGCCGCTAGTCTCTGTGTGCTGGGTAGTCATCATCATCCCATCTGTTGGACAGACAGTGGTACATAACAGTAAGTGAACACAACCTATTTTAAAAAGAAGAGAAATAAACCTTACTGTAATTTCCGGACTATAAGCCGCTACTTTTTGCACAAGCTTTGAACCCTGCGGCTTATTGTCCGGTGCGGCTTTTCTAAGGCTTTTTCATGATTTTTGTGACACAGAGGATTTGTTTTGGTTTGTTCCGCCATTTTGCCTGGCGGAAAGGCATGTGATCAGACACGGAAAAGAGTGATATGTTGGTCACATGTCCGTCCGCCAGCCATAGTGCCATACGAATTAGCGCAAAAAACAGACTAGATTAGCAAGCTGGCTCTCGCTGGCCCTGTACCCATATCTGCAGCAGGTCTCCAAGGTGAACAGCCTCTGGCCTGTTAGAACAAGGCAGCTAAGGGAAGTCGGCAAGTGCGAGGCGGGCCGTGCACCGCTACTACTAGCTACTAGCCCGCTAGCACTACTAGGCCACTAGCGCTACTAGGCCGCTAGCATTACTAGCCCGCTAGCGCACCTGCGGCTTTTAGCCCGGTGCGGCTAATGTATGAACAAAATATGATTTTTTCATAATTTCAAGTTGTGCGGCTAATATTCAGGTGCGCTTTGTAGTCCGGAAAATACGGTAGTTTATTATTTTTGTACCTGAGAAGAAGGGGTCGTCGAGCATGGTGTGGGAGATGTTGGTTCGTGTGCTGACTTCTGTTGGCATGTGGAAAACCTCCCGCCGTGTCATCGACTGGCTGCTATGCTGGGACAAAGCACCTACATGAGGAGAGAGAGGACAGAATCAGATGCATATATCATTTAAGCTTAAGCTAATTTGCTATGCTTCACCCTACATGAGCTTTAACGGTATTTTAACCAAACATTTACCACCAGGGAGCAGCATTCTATGAGTTGTGCTGAAATGTTTCCGGAATGTGCGGTGCCGTTTAATTATGTTTTGACAGGCTGCCATTATGAACAAAAATGTTATCTTAATGTCTTGCCTGGTTAAATAAAGGTTACAATAATTAACAGCACCATCTTGTGGTATAAAGTGACATTACACAAAATAGCCCAATTCTACGTTCAACTTAGCTGATATCTCCTCAACACAAGACATATGTATAACTATTTTTAAACACAGATATTTACACTGTGTAAAATTCTTAAAACTCAGGCACAAACCTTAAAGCCCAGAACTTTCGAAAAAATGTAGGCAGATCATGAATGAGAGCATGGCTGATGCCTCTTTAAAAACTGTTTCAAGTTATAATTTTAAAATGAACCAAATCAGGATCTACTTTTAGTTCCTCAGATAAGTCATCCGCATGTTGATCGCCAAATAGGAAATGCTGTTTGTTCAAATCAGAATGACTGTATGTGACAGTTCTTGCTAAACACTTGATGTGCTGATCTGCTCTAAAGACGCCTTCAGTGACTTCAAACAGCTGGCAAAATAATGTTGGAACTAGGGCTGTGACAACACGTCGACGTAATTGATTACATGGACACGTAAAATACGTCGACGTAAAAAATTTGTGTCGATGCGTCGTCACTTCGAAAAAAACACATGGCGACAGCGAGTAGCGGTAACATGTCGATTTAAACCACGCCCCCCCGAACACGCAGTTCTACAGTATGGGGATATTTTAACCGAAAAGGAAGTGATTCAGTCGTTTGCCGGCTTTGTAAGGTGGAAATGGCCGATCATAAAACGAACGTAAGTTTTCAACTTTTTTACTAACGCTGGTTTTTACCCTTTAATTCATCCAGACACCCCCCACGTAGACATACACTCAGAGATAAACACCCAACCTCCGTAAATGCAAAACTAATTTAAGCTGCTTAGCAGTAACATATATCATTAGATTCATCGATGCATCAAAAAATTAATCACTAGATTCATCGATTCAGAAAATAATCGTTTTGCCCAGCCCTAGTTGCAACTTCAAGGTGAGCGACACAACAAGATGTGCAACTAGCCAGCTGCTTCCTGTGTGGACGCCCTTTAACTCATTCCCCAATAAAGACGACTTTTTGGAAATTAACAGTTGCAGTATTTTACTCTCTATGATTCAAACAATTTGAACTAAACTAGAAATACTTTCTGTACATTTTCACTCCCATGCAATAACACTGGAAGAGCTTTCAATTAAAAAAACTGAATATATTAGTGAATCCACTGCACTTTTCATACTTTTTAAAGCCGTCCAGTGGGCTGGATCGCATTCTTCTGGTAGGTGTCACGTAAGGTCTTGTTAGTGGAGCCCTGAGGTCCACGAGCACCCGTTAATCTTCAGATTTAACTCAGTAGTTTCAATTGTGCAAAGCAGCACAACAAAAGCATTTTTTCTTAATGTTGAATGTAAGTTTTTAAAATTTTAAAGTGCATATTAACTCATGGAAATAATAATGTCGGTCAATTTATGCTAAAAAATAAAAGATATTCTGGACAAATTTCTGTCAATTATGATGGATTACAGACACCTCTGCACCTTTGCAGCGCCACAGTAATGCCAATATTTCTCCTTGACTGAGAGGATCATAAATTAGCCCCAGAGGTTCCCAGAAGATGGATCTTTTTTGGTACGAGCTTTAATATTCATCGAGCATATTCCTGTTACATAACTCCAAAATGTTTGCTCTAGCATAGCCTTAGTCTAAAATGTCAACTCTGTACAGAAGCTGCCCTGCACTCCAATACAGACAAAGAGACTGACATTTACATTCATGCTTCCGAGGGAATCAGCTTCTTGTCTATTTGGGAAGTGTTTTGTTTTGTTTTGTTTTTGTCATATCAGACACCAATCTGGGCTTTATCTTACTTCCATCCTGAGATTCAATGGTGATGATGCCCTCCCTCTCCGGACCGAAGCCCTGCGTGGTTCGAGCCTGCACCTTAAACTTGTAGGGCATGTTCTCAGTCAGGTTGGGAACGGTCAGACTGGTTTCAGCGCCATCGCCGTTCACCTGGAAGGAACGCATATCACCTGCAGGAAACAGGAAACAGAGGTCAAACCAAATTCACACACTTTAAAATATAACTGCTTTACAGTATGTGAGCTTTATGCAAAAAGGCTAACCTCCGCCATGCAGCTGTTCGCAGGTGACTACATATCCCAGGATGTCTCCGTTGGGCTTGCGTGGTTTCTCCCAGCTGAGCTGCAGCGAATCAGGGCTCAGAGCTGTGAACACCAGAGGTCCTGGAGCGCTGGGAGTGCTTAGAGTGAAAGGTGAACCTGGGGGAGGAAGTGACAAGTGACAGCATGATGAAGGAGAAATATTATATCTACTGCGTCTGTTAAGAAAAGCAGACGTTGTTTTTGCGGGCTGATCAGTGAATGAGCACCTGGCACGGGGCTGAGGGGGCTCTTGGGATCGACAGCAGACTCGATGGTGATGACACCCTCTCTTTCCGGACCCCAGCCCTCCTGGCTCTGAGCCTTCACCTTAAACAGGTAGGAGTGATTTGGCAGCAAGTCCTGGATGATCACAGAGTTCTCTGCCGGGTTTGTCACGTTGATACGCTTCATCTCACCTACAGGGAGCAGAGCGTGCCTCCATTAACAGGAAATGTAACATTAGCATGCTACATTTATGTCGTGGTCCTTGCACTTACCTCCGTTGAGGAGCTGGTAGAGGACGCAGTAGGCCAGGATGTCTTTCTCACAGTGGGGCTCCTGCCAGCTGACTTTGAGGGCCGTTGGTCCCAGAGCAGAAAACACCAGTCTGCTCGGGGTATCTGGAATACCGGGGGCGAGTCGCGCATCTGAGAGACAACACACCAAAACATGAACAGCAAGCCTAACAGATGCGTAGTGTGTCTCCAGATCAGAGAGGGGACAGATTAGCCGAGCACTTGTGTTTAAATATCACTTTTAAATTACTTTTCTAATTTCACAAAGCCATTTATCTCCATTACTCTGAGTGCTCTGCAGCGACATAACGGATTTTAAGACCGTCACAGATTATATATTGCATAATACATTAGAGCTCTTGAGTAGTCCTAATAGCACTGCAATTAAAGGCAGCAGGATGATTTTGACATCAAAATCAGTCACACAGTTTATATAGCAACAATTTATATAAGACATGAGCTTATGAGTTTGGGTGGTTTTGAATACAACAAAAATATAATAATCCCAATATTCATCTCTACCAACTCCCGAGAGAAACACCTGTAACTCTATTCAGTTCAATTCAGTTTTATTTATAAAGCACCAAATCACAACAACAGTCGTCTCAAGGCGCTTTATATTGTAAAATAAATACGCAGAAAAACCCAACAATCATATGACCCCCTATGAGCAAGCACTTTGGCGACAGTGACAAGGAAAAACTTCCTTTTAACAGGAAGAAACCTTCGGCAGAACCAGGCTCGGGGGGGGGGGGGGGGGGGGGAAAAGAAAAGGCG
>VURO01050046.1:4076-48902 GCA_015108175.1 Pelvicachromis taeniatus | reverse complement strand
TAGGAGAAAGTCTAGCTGTTAAGCAAATGAATGAATTCACTAAATTCCCTTTGTCTATGAGGTTAGTGATTGAGTTTATGATGTCAATTGCTAGCCCCAAGCCTATGGTTTATGATCATGTTCCCCTTTATAATGATGTGAGACGTACACGTGAATGAAAAATGGCGTTCATCTAAAACAAAGGGGATTTCTAGTTGTTAGAACATCGGCTCTCAGAGTAAGGCAAAGTTCCACATGTTTAAAGAAGCAGCGAAGACTGAAGAGGGGTGCTTTATGCATCACACCCAGCAAACCCTTCCAGTGCTTCCATGCTTGTATGCTGCAGACTTACCATGGAGAACCCTGTCCAGACTATACAAGGCTTCACTGACGTCTCCAGACTCATTCCTTGCCTTCGAGCCCTGAGACAGGCTGTAGCTGAAGTGACTCTGAGAGCTGCTCTGCATCCCAGTGTAGCCGAACCCACCTGATGGCGCATTGAGCAGGGGAATGGAGAGAGAGGTAGATGGGAGCAGGACACCAGAAGGTCAAGAAAGTGATGGAAGCAAAACAGAAGAGGGAGGAAAAGCGCATGGGGATAGAAGAAAAAAGAGGCAGAATACAAACGAGGGGAGGGAGGGAGAAACAGCGATAGTCAGCTTAGCTCCTGCAAAGTCTGCTGTGCAGCCAACAGCCAAACCCTGCTAACAGATGTCCAAACCAATGGGCTCATGCGCTTGCACAGTTTACCTGCCGAGGCATCCTAACTGTTGCACTCCAAAAAAATAAGAAAGCGTCTCCCATGGCCACAAGAACAGAAATTATTTGTTCTCAATTTCTCTAAATAAATTTAAACCTCGATGAAAACTTACCAAGATCTGGGAATTTGCTTGACGGGTCTCCCATGAC
Organism: Pelvicachromis taeniatus; assembly: GCA_015108175.1. Lineage (NCBI taxonomy): Eukaryota > Metazoa > Chordata > Actinopteri > Cichliformes > Cichlidae > Pelvicachromis > Pelvicachromis taeniatus. The sequence continues at coordinate 48,014 of VURO01050046.1, read as the reverse complement.
GATAGAGTCACGGATATTTTCTTCCGTGTAGCCTCGGTTCTCCGATCGCTTCCTCAGGATAACGTTGGAGGTGTGGACTCCTCCGACCACATCCTGTCTGCGAGAGCCTCCTACATGAAAGGAGAGACAGATGAAGGATAAAGATCCGCAGTGTTATGAAGTTTTACTCTTACTTTTACTCCCGCCAGTTCATCGTACCTGGCCCAGACAGGTAGGTGGTGGTTGTTGTGTCCGTGGTAAAGGAGCCACCCGCCCCTCTGTAGTTTGAGCTCAGAGTGGACATGGGAGAGGACGATGCTGACAGGTTGCGTGTTCCTGACCCTCCGGGGAAAAGGAAGTTCTGGTCCCACTTCCCGTTCATATAATCTGTGATACACGACAGCGAGAGCCGGAGTTGTTAATAAGACTCTGCAGCATTTATAGCGTTCGTTCACTCTCACACTGACTGGAACGACATAGTGCCACTGATGGGAAGCAGCCTCAGCCAGACCGCGGAGAGTAAAGCAGCAACAGCTTCAGTCACGCTTTATGTGCAATGAGGAAATGAGCGCTACAACTGCACTTTTTCTTTCTATCAAACTGAAATCACTTCTCTTTTATTGCTAGAAGATGCTATATTGCTCCAGATAACTCACATGTTATGCCTACTTGTATCGCGGCAGGTTATAGTGTCATATTTTGAAGGAGACCTATTATACTTTTCCATAATACAGGTCATATATTTATTTTGTTAACGTGATGGATGCTCATCTTAAACATGACCAAAGTTACAAATAATGTCACAGTATGTACAAATAATTGACGCGAGCCAAACTTGGAGACGGCACAGATTTTCTTATCTGGTCGTTGTATTACTAGACCAATGAGTTTCCAGGCGTACGACAACTTGGGGATGGTAAGGTAAGGAAGAGCCAGTCAGAAGATTGTGGGCTCAAAGGAGGGGGAAGTTTTTTCCAGCATAAAGGTTTTACTGATTTTGTTTAAGCTGGTTGGTAAATATAAAAACATAAAAGTCACAGAAATAAAACAGCAAAATAGGAAGAATAACTAAAGGCTAGCAAGCTAACACACACCAGCAAACACAGTTATTATTTAATCTCAGTAAGTTAGTATACATAACGTCTTAGTTAGCATTACAACACTCCTTTTAGGCTTATTAGAAACATTATTAGTCTGAAAGTTTATCCATTCCAAATGAATCCAATAAATATTGAGATATGTCATTGACCTGCGGATGGAGTAAAGTATCCCATTTTGAAAGTACTGTCTCTATAACCAGGTAGTGAAACGAGCATGTCTTCATCTACAGAACCAAAACTGATACTGCTGTCGCTTAACGTGTTGAAAACATACCAAATGCTGGCAGCCTCCTTGATGTGAATAACAGAGTTGCATATGTAAAAGCACATTTGAATATAAAAGCAAAAACAGCTGCGAGAAACGTGCTCCGCAGAGATGAAACTGTATTTCAATGATAAAAAAAAACAAACCCAAAAAGCCTGTTTATTCTGTGCTTCTGCACACTAACTAAGCGTATACCACAGGCAAGCTGCCTTCAGATCACAACCTCCCCAGTGGGACACAAAGAGAATAGACCCGATCATCAACTGGAGGTGCGGCAGTTGATGCCAGTGCTCGTCTCTGGGCAGGATAGATGGGGCAGGTGCCGACTAAGGACAAGTGATAATATTTGAGTGCGACTCAAACCACGAAAGCAGAGAGAAACGTTGTTGCCTTGCTGGGAGCATGACTGGCCGTGCATAACAGCTGGCATGCCGGCTGCCTATCTGCGGGATCGGATGGAGTGGTCTTCACCTGGCAGGGGTGTTTTGGTGTAGCTGGGGTTGGGGGTCTCATCTGAGCTCGTCTCTGTGTCTGTGCTGAGCCGACTGGGGATGACATCCACTCGCCTTTTCCACGACACCTTACGGAGATCCAGGTTGGACCCCACCAACTTGACATATTTCCAGCCTTGATTTTGTGGTTACAGTGGAGAAGCAAGCAGGCCAAGGGTGGGTTTGTTTGTTTCGCTACAGAGTACTTTACAAGAGAAACTGCATGCATTCACTGTACATCTGATTATATATCGCTTAAGTGCAAGCTATCTCGGAGGCGAGGAGCAATTTTAGCACAGCTGGAGAAAAATGAGAACAACACAATGGCTGCAAAAAGCAGGAGAGTGGCAGCAGACTGAATGGGTGAAGACATTTTGGTTTGTGACCATAGAGACATCTACTGCATGTCTCTGCAGATGCAGTGGAAGCAGACTTTTGCTGCTGCTTGACTGGGACGCTGCCTGTAGGACATAAAGGCAGACAGAGCCTTGAGAATAGCACAGTTTCTGAGTTTCAATGCTCTTGTAGGTCTTCCTAATGTTAAAGTTTTCAAGCGTTGTACACAAAAAAAACCTGAAAAAATGAGAAAGAACAAAAAAAGGACAAGTATGTATGTTCCCTCTCTTTCAGATGGGCCAGCATATTTTGCGTAAAGAACACGCTGCCTTTAGAGCACCCGGACTGTGGATTGAAATAACCGGATCCACGTTACAGTGACAGCTCGTTCTCTCACACTATCTCTCACACTATAGTGATGAGCTCGTGCTTTTGGCTCTGGATACCCACCGTCACCAGACACACTGGGCGTCTTGGAGCCTACAGGTGACTTCAGCACCTCGTTGCTGTACATCAGGTAGCTGTCATACTCATCTCCTGCCTCGGCATCCACAATGGGGACATCTGGAATGATGGGAACTGGGGGCAGAAAGAAAGAAAGAAAAAAGGCTTAATTGATTTCTCATGGAGGCTGAGTGCTCTGGGGAAGTCTTTATCACAAACTTACTGGACAGCGGTCTGGTGGGTTGCGATGCCAAGTTGATGGTTGCATCTCTGAAGGGACCCCAGCCCACGCTGTTCTTGGCGCGGACCTTGTACTGATAGGTTTGTGCGGTCTGGAGGTTCTCGATCAACAGCATTCGCTTTTTAGGATTGTCGATCTTCACTTTCTTAGCTGGTCCCACCGGCTCTGCGAGAAGCAACAGGATAAAATCAAACGTTGGCGTTGCCAGCGCATGTAGAGAACTTGCGCGTTTTACGAGCGGGTTTCTTACTCATATCGTCGTCTATGGGTGTGTAGATGACCTCGTAAGCCGTAATGTTGCCGTTGGTCTCTGCAGGCTCCGCCCAGCTGAGCTGAGTGACAGTTGGACTGATGACATTAAAGGCCAAACGACCAGGTTCTCCGGGCACTATGGAAAAATACCACGGCGGCCACTTGTGAGTTTAAATTTAGATTTGAGACAGGTTGTTCCACACAAACTAGCTCTTATGTGGATTTTAGACACCATTAAATATTTAGAAAGTAACTCCCAAAATGGATTGTTGCACAGCAAACTGAACTGTATACTGTATAGATAAGCAATATGGTATATACATTACTTAAATTGTTAAACAATTATACTGCACATAGTAACGCCAACATAATGAATGAATAAAATGAATAAAACAGTGAAAACAGGCTTTTCTTCTACCTTTACACATACAGATGACTGTGTAACGTGATTGCATTGCACCGCGACTTCCTTATTTGCTACAAGCTGGAGGAATTGCATTCAGTGGGCTTTAATGTTAAAAAAAAGTTGCTTTTAACAGAAATACACTGGGTTCACAGTAATTACCATCCTCCATTGTTTGACAGGTGACGACGTCAGTATCGTAGCCATCTCCCATTGTATTGTAGGCACACACTCGCATCTCATAGTCACAGTAGGGGTACAGGTTGGTCAAGTCGGCATGCGGAGTTTTGACGTCTAAGACCTGGGCATCTTTCTCTGGGTCACCATAGATCCAGTACTTGACCTAAAAGGAAACACAGCATTTGATAAATATTGCAAAATGTGCTTGACTCTGCTCTTACATTAAAACCCTCGACATGCCGAGTGCGTTGCAAAAAAACGAAACAAAATTCAGAATATTTAAATTGTTCCACAGCATGTCTCTATCCTGTCTTCCTTCTTTCACCCCAACCGGTCGCAGCAGATGGCCCCGCCCCTCCCTGAGCCTGGTTCTGCCGGAGGTTTCTTCCTGTTAAAAGGGAGTTTTTCCTTCCCACTGTCACCAAAGTGCTTGCTCATAGGGGGTCATATGATTGTTGGGTTTTTCACTGTATGTATTATTGTAGGGTCTACCTTACAATGTAAAGCGCCTTGAGGCGACTGTTGTTGTGATTTGGCGCTATATAAATAAAATTGAATTGAATTGAATTAAAATACACATCAAACGCTGTGTGTGTTTTGTAGAAAATTTGTCCTAAAAAAAGCAGTGATTTGGTTGGTAAGACCTGTTTTTTAGCGTGCACTTTTTTAGCGTGCACTTTTTTAGCGTGCACATTTTTAGCGTGCACATTTTTAGCGTGCACATGTTCGTGTTTCAGGGCCTTATCAGTGATTATGTCATGTACCTTATACCCCATGGGGTTACCAGGTGGAGGTTCCCAGTTGAGGCGGATGCTTTTGGGTCCAGTTGCTATGGCCTTGGGGTTTTCTGGGGAGAGGAGGTGACCACCAGGTGAGGCAGCTTTCCTGTATATGAAGCCCTTCTGTGCCATCTGGGCTATTTCCGGAGATCTTGGAACTGTGGGGATTAGAAGGAATTACCAGATAAACAAACATGCTGTAATTCTGTTTCACAATGATTCAAACTCCTCAAATGTCATTTCAGTAAATCTTTGGATGAATGTATTTGTGGAACTAACAGTTCACTCAACATCGCTTCACATGTTTCTTACCTCCATCTGTGACACTGACAACGGTGGTCTTCCGGTCTCCAATAGAAGCATTGCTACTTGGGTCAAACAGCTCAAGCTGGAAGGTCTCAGGCTGGATGGGTCCGGGGTAGACTTTTGGATCAATCACAATGTTCTTTTCTGTCTCTCCAGGAGCAAACTTCAGAGGGCCAGATAACTCAAAGCGCTGGGCCTTCTTGGTGCGCCATTTCACTGAGGCAGGGCTCTCGGGGCTGCGAGTGCGGACCACCGGGATGGTGTAGGTTGGATCTGTTGTGGTGAAGTTCTGGGTGCCCTTCTTGAACATCATCACACTGGGTTCTGGGTGAGAAAGAAAGATAATGTGGGGAAAGAGGAGCAACCTTAGCGATCAATTCTTCTCTTAGAATCAAGGCTGGAATCAGAACACTTATACATCCATTTACCTGGTACGTCCGTGATGGTGACAGTGGTTCTTGGGTAGCGTCCCAGCTTGGCACCCTGCCTTGGATTACTGAGGTCCATGACAAACTGTTTGACCTGTTTGTCTTCTAGTAGACCATCTTTCTCATTCAGCTCCAGCAAACGAACAGGAACTATCTTCTGAGTCTCACCAGGACCATAGGACAGGTCTCCGTCTACAGTCAAATAGTCCTGAAATGCATTATGGAGGAACTGGTTGGTAATGTGGAAAACCCACTGACCTATACCACACACACTGTGATTAGAAGTTGGCAAAAGCCTGTAAAGGCTCTAAAGCAGGGGTCTCCGACTCACTGAGCATTTCTTCTTCACTCATCTTTTTTCACTCGCTATGTGTTTATACACCAGTCTTGTCTCCGTCCGCTCATCCATAACCATTCACAGCAGAAAGGTGGTCCTCCCTGAGCCTGGCTCTATTGGAGGTTTCTTCCTGTGAAAATGGGAGTTTTTTCCTTTCTACTTTCACCAAGTGTTTGCTTGTATGGGGTCATCGAATTTGGGGGGTTCTCTGTGTTATTCTAGGGTCTGTACCTTACAATAGCAAACACTTTGAGGTGACTGTTTGGTTATTTGGCATATATCCATCCATCCTCAGCCGCTTATCCTTTTCAGGGTCGCGGGGGCCGCTGGAGCCTATCCCAGCTGTCTTAGGGCGAGAGGCGGGGTACACCCTGGACAGGTCGCATTCACACCTATGGGCAATTTAGAGTTTTCAATTAACCTATCCCCACAAATTGTATGTTTTTGGACTGTGGGAGGAAGCCGGAGTACCCGGGGAGAACCCACGCAAACACGGGGAGAACATGCAAACTCCACACAGAATTGAACTCAGGACCTTCTTGCTGTGAAGCAGCTCACCTTCTTGTCCTTGGCAGTGAGATCTCGTGAGCGGTATGTGACTTGTGTGCGTCCGTCCTCAATGATCTCTCTGCTGATTGGGATGTTGGCCACTCCATCCTTCCTGCTGTAGGTGTAAGCTGGCTGGAGGAATGAAAAGACACTGGTGGCTGGTGGAAGAACAGAGGAAAGAATCAGTTTATACGATCAAACGCCATACACTGTTCAAACCACAGGGCCTCTTGAACTTTAATTCAGCGTTCCTCACCGTGCTCTTTGATGATGGTGATGTTAACCAAACGTTTTCCAATCTCTGCAATCCCCAAAGGCACGTCTACAGCCTCCACCTGCAGTTGTTTCTTGTCATCATCTTCATCTTTGACAAAGAGCGGCACGTGGACGTCTACTGATTCCACACCCTCTTGGAACTCTACGGCTCCAGCAGCCTCTGCAGAAGAGGAGCACATTCATGGCAGCCAGTAATAAATATACAGCTTGGCTTTGCTGCAAACTAAACATCCATTTTAACCAAATAACACACACCTCTATCTGTAGCTACTGTGTAGTAGCCCGGCACCACTTTCAGGTCCTGGAAGTTTCCAGACTGGACGTTCTTTTCAGTAAGTTTGACGATATCTGGGTAGCTACTGCGAGGAGCAGACAAGACGGTGTCCATGATGGTGTAGTCCTGCCTAAAGAGCACACGAGGGCCAGAGAAGTTAGACATGAATCACCTTAGGTTCCCTAAGAAGACAATAACCTGTACCGCTTTCTTGCATTATATCAATATTAATCAAACCTTTTTCCAGCATTTCTCTGCGTTCTGCAAGAACAAAGAAAAAGCAATCATTTATGAGAAAATCAGCCATTTGTTTCCAGCTTTGATGACAAATAAAGCACAGATAATTATAACTTGTGCTAAGAAGGGTGTTACTGGACATTTAGTCCATCTTACCTGAATGAGGTCTTTTGCACCTTCTGCGCCCCAGGAATTTGCTTGTACACCTCATTTAGCTACATGGAAAAACAAGCAGCTAAGTGAAACTGTTCCTACGCTGATACGTGTTCCCACAAACAATCCAAAATACTCACATTGTCGGCAACTTCCTTGCAGAGCTGGTCACCCTCTCTGGAATCGGGGTGTGTCAAGCTTTCAGAGAAGAGCCTGTTCAGTCGGAGTGAGATCGGGAATGGGACTACAAAGGATGAAAACAGAGAACAATTTTGTGTAAAAGTTAGTTTTTTACTCCAAAAGTCCACTTTTCCACTTTCAGTTTTTCTGCTTTTGAAACAACTCACTGGTCTCTTTCGGGTTTGGCTTTATTAGAGCCTGGGGGTGATTGGGTCCACGGTGGACATTGTCTGTAACCTTCCAGCGAACCACGTCGGGTCCTTTGGGTGGACCGGTCCTCACCATCGGTGTGTCCAGATGGTCTGAGGTAAGCAGAGACTGACGGAGCAAATATTCATCTTCTTTGAATCCAACCATGCGGCCTGAAAATAGAATTCAACATGAGCTCGCTCAACTTTAACACAGACCCCTGCTGGAAATAATATATACAACATGATAAGCATCTTACCTCTCCTGCAGCAAGGCAGCAGAGCCAGACAGCTCTGTGTTGAGAAAAGATAGAAACCATTACTTCCTCTGTAACTTATCTAAAAAATTTGTTATTTATACATGTGAGTGTTTATTACCTGAAAGCAGGCCTTGCAGCAGACGCAATACTTCCAGCAGCAGAGCAGCAGAAGCGCCAACAGCAACAAGAGGAACAGGATGAGGGGAAGCAACCACAGGAGACTCCCAGGGGGGCAGTCTGAAGAGTAGTCAGGAGGAATTGATCAAGTTAGAAACAAAAATCATAGAAAGCACAGCTTCTAGAGCTGCAGCTTTGCTACACCTCTTCTAAAGTCTGTGCGATATCAGTACCGTAATTTCCGGACTATAAGCCGCTACTTTTTGCACAAACTTTGAACCCTGCGGCTTATTGTGCGGTGCGGCTTTTCTAAGGCTTTTTCATGATTTTTGTGACATCGTAAGAGGATTTGTTTTGGTTTGTTCCGCCATTTTGCCTGGCGGAAAGGCATGTGATCAGACACGGAAAAGAGTGATATGTTGGTCACATGTCCGTCCGCCAGCCAAAGTAGTGCCGTACAAAGACTAGATTAGCAAGCTGGCTCTTGCTGGCCCTGTACCCATATCTGCAGCAGGTCTCCGAGGTGAACAGCCTCTGGCCTGTTAGAACAAGGCAGCTAAGGGAAGTCGGCAAGTCAGATCCATAACTTCAGGATAAGGATTGGCTCTAAGGGCTGGGTCGGGCGGGCGGCGGTGCACGGCCCACTTTGCGGGGCTCTTCCGAGGCTGGTGGAGCAGCCGCTCCGTTACCCTCCCCTCCCCTCGCAAGGCGGGCCGTGCACCGCCGCTACTAGCAACTAGCCCGTCCGCTAGTGCTACTAGCCCGCTAGCGCACCTGCGGCTTTAGTCTGGTGCGGCTAATGTATGAACAAAATATGATTTTTTAATAATTTCAAGTTGTCCGGCTAATATTCAGGTGCGCTTTGTAGTCCGGAAAATACGGTAAATCTTTTGTTGAAGACATTTATGGATATCTGTTTATGAGTAGTCACAGAATACTACTGCAAATCTTTATTTATTAACATCAAGACTGGATTACAAAGTGTGGAGTGAAGACATCTACTCCAGGGCCACAGAGCTCATTCTCTGTAATATACTGGATGGGGTTCTTACTTGCTATCCAACTGTTAACTGTGATTAACCCTCTTTCTTTTTTTTTTTTTAGAAAGGCCCTTTACCGGGCATGCTGCAAGGATGGGGCCATTGTAACTGCAATCCAGGTGAGGTAATACGGTCCCTTGAAAACAGGAGTGGGGATACAAGCGGTGCTTTCTCTGAAGGGTGTACAGGCTATCACAGAGACAGGGTTAAGAGCTTGGGCAATTGTGATGGGCTCAGGGCCAAAGCCACTACTTCGCTACATCAAAGGGTGCTAGTTGTCATTCAGGTTTCTCACTAGCTTGCCTATTGGATATCTCCTAGGTGAAGTGTTTCTGGAAGGAGGCCTTTGGGGCAGATCTGGGATAGTCTGGATTTTGTGTCTCGGAGCCTCGTTGTCTGAAAAGAAGAGCTGGTGTGTATGCAAGTCTTTTTTTCCCCCCAATACTGCAGTTTGAGGTTCATGTTTTAAAGCCTGAAAAGATTCATTGCCCTTCTTAGTGTCGTTAAATACTTTTGCCTAAATAAAGATGAAGTTAAAAAACAATGAATCCCAAGGTTATTATTATTAAACATGTTTTTGGTTTGCACAATAAAATATATCACTTTTTTCCTACTCGGATTTGATGATTTGTCTGATTTTATATCAATTGTGCCAACACAGTTAGTCAAAATGAAAAACTAACTGTAAATTCAGACATATGAGGTTGTGCTGAAGAAAAAAAGATGCCACACAAGGCAAAGTAAACAGTTTTTAAAGGTGAAATATAGAGGTAAAATCAAAAGTAGGTACAACGGCCAATTATAGCCCTAGACCCCAGAGGGTTAATAAGATTACAACACATGACACACTACACCTGCAGTTAATTTTCTCCAATTTACTCTTATCACACTAATGACAAGAAGCTTTAAATTAAAGAAATTTGTGTGATCATGTAGATTTCCTCCACACTCTGCAAGAAGATGCTTGAGAAAATACATTTCCATGGCTACGTATCACATATATAACATGCAAGCTATGGTCACAAGAGCACAGGGCAGATGTAAAATACAACAATCCTGGCACTCACCCTTCTTTTTGAGCACCTGAACCTCCAAATCTTTCTTTGCTGAATCTTTCGGGTCGTCAACAGTGTAATAGTATGTGCAGTCATCATCCTCATCACGGAAACTGCATGACTCATACACTTCCTCCTCTGAAAGCGCAAATCATTATCATTAAGCATGTGCTATTACTGCTAGAAGTGTCATAGCTGATAATCATTGTTTAAATTGATTTAAAGTCAATTTGTAGGTTTTTACTTTGTTTCAGTTCGTCCACCATGATGACTTTGAAGGGACACTTGTCACACTTCTCTTTTTCCTTCATCTCTCCCGTCTGCCAGGCCTGACACTGGACACAGCTCCTCGTGCCCTCACACACACCTAACTGAGCCTAGAAAATTTACAAACACACGGAGAGACGATCAAGCAAGACCACACAGATGTTAACTGAGGCTAAAAGGTATTTACATATTTGCATATCCACACACCTGGAAATTTGGCTCACAGGCTGAAGTCGTCTCCATTCCAGAGTCTGGACATTCACACCGGCCGCATACACATTTACCTCGGCCATTGCAGATACCCTGGCACACATAAGGACACAGTCATGTGCTTCTTATATTTAACGATACATGATAACCCAATATAATTAACAAATATAACTGGCTCTGCTCACCCCTTTGCTGTCCAAACAGGTCTGGTTGCTCATGGGACACTCACAGGCATTTCCCGTCCAGCCCTCAGCGCATGCACAATGACCCTTAACGCAAGAGCCACGGTCTGATGAGAAAGGAAAGAATGAGATGTAACATTTTTATCCTCGAGATAATTACATTTAAAAAATACGTGTTAAAATTAGCCTATTTGTACCACTCGTTGGGAAAAGTTTGATTAACACTGAAAATGATTTGAAGCCAATCATAGCTTAGGCAAACATTTTAGAGAGTTTTGGAAGTAACACTGCTGGAAAATAAGATCACTATTATCAATATTATCAAGGTGACAAAGCTAACAAACGCAGCAACCATATACAATTAGCATTTACTTGAGTTAGTACAGTTTTGGTTCCCGTTCAACTCACAAGTCTTTATCTGCTAAATGCCACTTTGTTATCAGTTATAGCTTTTAGAATTGTCTGATTTTTGGTTCTAAAAAGATGGCCATAAAGTTATCATGCAGTCATGGCAAATAAGTTGTCTGTGTCTCTCTGTCTGAAAAAATCTGCAGTTCCCCTAGTGACCACTTGAGGCTGGCTAAAAATGTTCAATTTTATGACAGTAAAATGTACGTTTCCAGTATTTTGTTAGCCTGCTGCCTAGTACTAATTAGTAGCGCCAAGCCGGTAATTTAGAAATTCTTATTCCAGACAACCATATGGCTATGGTAAAATACACTAAATGACAAAGTCATATGGTGACATCACCGTGATTACATCCATTATTCTTAGTTTGCAGTGGCAAGAGTTACAAAACGTCATAGTTTAGCATACCATTGCAGAGAAAACCAGCATGTCTTTGGCACTGGGTCATGTCATACTCGCAGTAGCGTCCTTCAAACTGATTTGGGTTGTAGCATATGCAGGTTCCACACTCCTGACATTCTCCACGTCCAGAACAAGGTTCATCCGTTTCTTTTGCTTTGCACTGGTTGATGTCTGCAGCTGAACCACTCCCTGAACAATTACAGAAAGGACCCACCCTGGAGAGGACACATCACAGCACACTATATTAAACCCAAAGGTCTGAAATCATTGGTCATATGTGCCATCCTGGTAAGTTTTTAAAAATCATTTCTATAGAATGAATAATTAAGTCTCACCAGCCTTCATGGCACCGGCATTTCCCACACACCAGGTCTCCTTTTCCATTGCATCTAGGTGCATTACGAATGGGTGACTGGAGGAGGGTTTAAAAAAAAAAAGTCTTTTAAAGATGATCTGCCATAAAGAAATGTGACTTTAACTAGACTTTTTGTGTGCTTCTAACCTTCTCACAGTCACAGGTTGGACACAAAACTGAGGCATTAACCCTGACCCCGGTGCTAAAGGTGGTCGGTTTGACTCTCATTGCTGCCCTGTTTTCGTTCGGGTCCATTTTACAGACATGCTTTTCATCAATCATCCGTTGAGCTTTGAGCCGCATGACGAAACTGCCCTAAAGACCATACAAACACACACGCACACACACACACACACACAAAAAATCATGTTTCCAAATTCATTTAAGTAGTTTCCACTGTTCTTGCTTCCTGTGGTTGGCTAAAAAGGTTAATCAATCCCCATTGACTCTCATGTTAAAATTTCAGACTTTACAGCATTAAAATGCATTTTTAAAACCCGATTTAAAAAAAACTGTTTTGGTCTCAGTGGTTATGAATGGTTTCTGGCCATTGTCTCTGGAAGCAGAAATGATGCCGCTTGATATGACAGCTAAACAAGCTGACACTAGCTCTGCTTTCACAGAGAATAGTTAAGATCTGCACTCAGTGTGAAAATGGCATTAGGAAGTATACAAGCATTCTCGTTTTCCACGTTTCCGTTGGTCAAAATATCTGAGGGTCATTGTCTCTGCTTGCCTTTCCGTAAATATCACCACATGCAACTAGTTAAAAATAAGTATTTAATAATTATTTACTATTTTGCAACACAGCAGAATAGTTATTATGTTTGATAGAATATCCTCATGTCGTTTTTTTTTTACTCTTGTTGTTTGCTTCATCATGTAACTAACTGCAGTGTGCAGTTTTTCTTTACAGTAAAATAGGAAGTGCAGTGTATACATTGTTTGAATTCTGAAAATCCCAATTGTTGCCAACAAAAATAATAATCTATTACACAAATATATTCATTAGTAAAATCACTGTGTATATCTTTTTTTCCACATACAATTTTTCCCGGCTGGAAATTAAATTCCCCGTATTGTGCCATCTGTCCACTTTCTTTGAAGAACTTAGCCTCGAAAGCCTTGGTCCTGTCCTCTGCACGGATGCTCATCTTAGCTCGGATATTCTGAAAAGACACACAGTATGAGAACCTATCAGCATGAAGAGATTGACTGAACAGTGTACAAAGTGCTAGCAACTGTAAGCTGTTACCGTGAAGGCAGTCTCCATGACTTGAAGGATATTGGCTGAGTCTTCTTGCAGCAGACCAACCTCAGCAATGGGAAAATACTCTTTGAGTTTCTGCACACAATACAAAAAAATGTCATGGCATGAAAAGGAATTATCTATATATCACAGACTTGAAGCATCAATTAAGTGAAATATGAAGATCTAAAGCTCACCAACCTGGTAGTGTGTGTAGGAGTGGTTAGTGACAGCAAAGATTGGGATAATGTTGTTTTTTCCCAGGAGACGGACCAGCGTTGGTATTGATGGGTAATCTTGTTTTGTAGCCTCTGTGTAAGAACCCTCCGCGCTGAGATGGCATTGCTCATCATTCCGTGGCAGGACACCTGCCAGCACATTAGCGCCATCAGCTTCATAGTGGAAGGCTGACTCCGTGGAGAAGACCAGGAGATGTGTGCTGCCTTGACGCCAGCCAATTTTATCCTAGAATAACAAAATACAAGGAAACGCAAAATATATGTAGAAAATGAATTACAAGGACATTTTGAGAATCTTGTCTCTCCTTTGTTGCTCATGATGTGGTTCTCTTAGTTTCATTGGGTGGTGATTTCCAGCACCGTAATAGTTGAGAGCTGGGCATTAAGCTGCCGGAATGAGAATTCTATCCATCCATCCATCCATCCATCCATCCATCCATCCATCCATCCATCCATCTTCTTCCGCTTATCCGGGGCCGGGTCACGGGGGCAGCAGCCCAAGCAGAGAAGCCCAGACCTCCCTCTCCTCAGCCACCTCCTCCAGCTTGTCCGGGGGAACACCAAGGCGTTCCCAGGCCAGCCGAGAGATATAATCTCTCCAGCGTGTCCTGGGTCTGCCCCGGGGCCTCCTCCCGGTGGGACATGCCCGGAACACCTCACCCAGAAGGCGCCCAGGAGGCATCCTTATCAGATGCCTGAACCACCTCAACTGGCTCCTTTCGATGCGGAGGAACAGCGAGTCTACTCTGAGCCCCTCTCGAATGGCTGAACTTCTCACCCTATCCCTAAGGAAGAGGCCAGTCACCCTTCGGAGGAAGCCCATTTCCACGCGCTTGTAGCCGCGATCGCGTTCTCGGAATGAGAATTAACACCTTCATATCTCAGGCTATAGTTCTGAGCCAGAAAAGGGTGAAGTGCCAGCTCCAGGTCAGCGACAAGCTGAGAAGTTTCAGTATCTCAGGGTCTTGCTCACAAATGAGGAGAAAGGGAAGCAGAGATTGACAGACCAACTTCGATCACATCTGCAGTGATGTCCGTCGTAGTGAAGAGAGCAGAGTCATTGAAAGGAGCTAGTTGAAGTGGTTTGGGCATCTGACAAAGATGCCTCCTGTTTGAGGTGTTCAGAGCATGTCCTACCAGGAGCGGTAGAACCGGAGTTCCTGGGGTAGATCCAGCACAAGGTGGAGAGATTACATCTCTCTGCTGTGCTAGGAATGCCTGTGTTTTCAGTGGATGTGCTGGAGATTTGATTGTGTAACGGAATGGGCTTTTCTACTTAATCTTGCTGCCCCTGCGACTTGGCCTGGACAAGTGGCAGAAAATGAACCAGTGGAAGGATACTGGTGACAGTCTTAGACCTGTGAATTTAACACAAATGTAGGCATAGCAACAATGCTTTGGTATTTTTATTTACCCCGCACACTGCAGCCTGTAATATGGCATCAAAGCCTCCCTCTGGGGCATCCAGGTTGCCAGATATTCTCTCCTTCTGAAGTTTCTGGGTGAATTCTTTTAAGTCGCTTGTCAATTTAATTACATTTTTGAAAGCAAACGGAGGGTCGCTGTTGGGCCATGGCTGCAGAAGTCTAACAAAGAGGATGGAAAAGAAACAAAGAAGAAATTATGTTTGGACTATGCTAATGCACGTACAGGCTGTGCTCAACTTTCTTCAGTTTTTCTTACTTGATGGGCCTCATATCAGTCTGGGGCTCTATCACTTTGTCCACAAACTCTCCGAATCCAATAGTGTAGTCATCCGACAGGCGCCCCACCAGTGAAGCTACAGGAAATACATTCCCAGTCAGTATAACATCGACAGTCATCAGGACACATAACCTTTGCAAGAGTACTCACCCAACTCATTCCCCATTTTTTTCAAGTTGTCCAAATCGTCCTCCATGGAATTTGAGAAGTCCATAAGAATATAAAGATCCAGAGGGCCTTTCTCTGGGGCAAACACCTGCACCGTCATGTTTTTCTCCTCCCCTGGCAGGAAGCTCATCATGACACTCTGTGGTGACACCTGAGACTGCTGAAGATTCATGTTGATTTGTTGTTTCTGAGCAGAAAGAGAGATAGAGTTGAAATCTTGAAATTCCTTTGACTGAAAACAATTAATCGGAGGCCGAAGGTGGCGGAAGACTTAGGAGGACTTACCTCTAATATCTCCTGGCTGCTTTTAACTGTAATGATGCTTGCAGCCTGGCAGCCATGGACAATTATGTTCTTATGCAGGTCACAGCGAGGGCCATTATAGGTCTGAGTGAGAAAGAAGATTGATTTGTGAGGACTGCTTCCCTGCAGAATCTTCATTTGACCACTTAGGTAAGATGATTGGACCAGGGACGTCAAACTCATTGTGTAGCCCACATACAGCAGACTTAAGTGAAACTACATGATAAATGTGTAAAATTACACAAAAGGTTTTTGCAGTTTATTGGCCAAACTGTCCTGTAATTATAAAATATAAAGTTTTCATTAATTCACAGAAAATATCCTTTGTTCTGTGGATTTACTTAAAGAAAAGAAAAAAAGACATTTCTGTAGTACATAGTGGAAAAACAGGAACTTTTCTGTCATTTGAATGTAATTTTTTATCTATTAGTTGTTGACTAATAACTAATAGATAAACTTCACTACTACACATAAAGTAAAAGTATCACCTCAAATTCAAAATGCTAATTAAAATGCTAAGAATGAGAACATTCTCCTTGAGGAATGAATCGTCTTTCTGCTCTTTCGTATTCCTGCAGTTTCTCGCTCTCACCTCTTCAGAGCAGTAAGCGCAGCCTACTCCCGCCTGCAGACATTCGGAGCAGGAGCTGGCCCTGGAGGCAAAGCAGTAGTTTTCTGTTGGAGCAGAAAGAAAATGGAAAACTCTCAGAAGGAGTCACAGAGAGGAAACGCAGTGAGAACCGAACCAATGAACTGCAGCTCAACTGCAACCAAGCACATCTTCAGATCCGTAGTCTGATATTTTGGTTCTCTATTCCATTAGTGGGTTAATAGAGCTTTTAGCAACTTCTAACATATATCTGCTCTTTCTCACCTTCAGCATGGGAGCAGGTCAACAGGACCGCTAGAAGCACGATCCCTCCCGAGAGATGTAACGTCCATCTCCCCATCTCCTTCCTGCAAGAGAAACAATACAAATGGGGAAAAAAAATTTTTTTTTCAAATGTAGAAGAATGCTCAAATCCACTTTTAGGGAAAGAAAAGAAAAAAGCTCAGAGAATCTACTTTCCTCTGGTGTAATTTGAACCACCTGTACTCTCAGGCCCAGACACTCCCCTCACCTTCACTTCAGTTTGGGGAAACAGCAGCTTCAAACTTACAAATTGTTCAGTACTGTTAGCAAAGAGAGAATGTGTGGGTAACATAAACGAATCTTCATCTCTAATTCAAACGCTGTTAACTCAGTTCTTTAGAAGAAACTTCAGCAGAAGAAAATCATCATCGTCTATCATGCCTAATAGTGGGGACCGTACGCCCTGCACTACACACACTCAGCACAGCTCCACTTTAATGGTGGACGTGGAAATCTCCGATACAGATAAAGAGAAAACAGTTTCGTAGCTCATTTTATCTTTGCAGCAGTGTGATGGAGGGAATCGTGACATGAAAGGGCAGATGCAGGGTGGGACCTGGAAATATTCGCAGCAGCATGCTGTGCAGACTCTTCACAACAAAACCACTTTATAATTTCATACTGGAATCTTGGATGGAAGCTGCAAAAAACACTCCACCGAACATGGCACTGAACAAAGGGCGCTGTGTGGCATGAAATGTCTCAGTAATTGCCTCAGTGGGCAGATGCGATTTGAGTGCACAAAAAAAAAAAAGAAAGAAGGTGATTCGCGCCGTGAAGATTTACAACCCCGAAAAGGAATTTCTCCTTCGGGCGAGAGGATGACCTGTGCGAGTTAAAAACACGGCCTGAAAAACACATGGGAAAGGCGACCTGGCAACTCGGTGCGAACTTGAGCTGGCTGCAGGTGTGTGCGTGAGAAAGGCAGATCATAAAGAGCTGGGCCTGAAACTTAGAACAAACCAGCTCTTATCCCCAAACTTAATCAACAGTCGCTGAATATGAGCTAAAAAAAAAAAAGAAAAAAAGTGCAACTTTGTATTTTGCTCCCACTCAGGCGAAATCAAAAGCACGCAGGCATTTATGACACTGACACAAATTACAGCTTTGAGGGAGCAGAAGACAGAGTCGAGTCACTCGTGCTGGGTTTTTTTTTTTTCTTTGCTCTGAAGAATTCTGGGAGGCATTTCCCCAAAGCTGAGCGCGTTTCTGCACAGACGACAACGTGCCCGCCAGGTGAACATACCACCGCTGGGTGCGGGTCCGACCTCGTCTTGACATCGTCAGTAAAGGGCAGGAGGGTCTTTTGTAACATGTTTGAAGGGTGACACTTGGAAACCCCCCCGCTATCTGCAAAATTCCTCCCTCAAAACCACAAATAGCACAAAACAAGAAGCAACACAACAGGTGTGGAGGTTTAATGTCAGCAAAAGAACAAAAATTACTCTCCCCATAGTTCGGGGCTGATCCACTTCACCTGTGCTACACTGCAGTCTGGGTTTTGATGTGAGCAATCATGCAGAACGAGAAGCCAAACTAGCACACACACACACACACACACACACACACACACACACACACACACACACACACACACACACACACACACACACACACACACACACACAACAGAAAATAACCAGTAAACTTAAAGCAACTTTGTTTAAACCTCAGTCATCAGTGTTGCGTGCAATTCCACACGGCCTGATATAAAGTTATATAACGCACGTTTCACAGCCAGTCACTTGGCTCAAAATTCACGCAAACGCCAACAGGTAGAGCAGCCGGTCGATTTCTCGAAGCTCTGCGAGGATCGTTGAAAGAGAAGGACGCTGAAAACAATGGAGCCATCAGGCAATTTGCAGCCGCACACAAAGAGATCACTGATCAAACAAACCTCTTACTGTGTTCTCGCCCAGTCCAGGTCCAAAAGTCCAGCAATAAATAAGAAAACTATTTCCCCTCTTTTTTTTTCTCTCTGCTTTGATTGACCCAAGTGTTTGGTGAAGAGTGTTTGTATCCACCTGTTAGGGAAAAAAGGAAAAAAAAAACAACAAAACTTCAAATCCTTGTGACCAAGTGGACAGTTCCCCTTAAAAACAGAAATGGACGCACTTCCAGCTTCCACTTTCTTCTGTTGCTTGTTTCGTTGTTCCTGTACAGTCCGCTCTGGTCAAATATTGACTTATTTGCCCTCAAACTCCGCTCACTCAAGTAAGAGTGAGTGTGTGAGAGAGTGAGAGTGCCTCACAGTGTATGCGGGAGAGATATGAGACGCAGTGAGAGCAGCTGAGTGAATATACTGCAAAGGCTGTGACTTGATCCCTCCTTTTGCTCCTGCACACACACACACACACACACACACACACACACACACACACACACACACACACACACACACACACACACACACAATCACTTTCCTCTCCAGGTGAGTAGCTCTAACAGAGAGTTAACTCCCTTCCGCCACCTCCATCTTCCCCACCCTGTTGAGTTGAAAGGTCCACAGGTCCACACCTCTGTGCGTCAGCCCCCCCTCCCCCGTTACATTCCACACCAGCAGGAGTTCACCTGTGTGGGCTTGACTCTCTGCAGTCAGTCCCCTCCTTCAGCAGCCTCCTCCCATCTCTTGGGAGTGGCACACAGAGCAGAACTCTGCCTGCAGGCTACGGGAAACAGTTCTGTGACTTGTGTTTACACAACCGTGTACTCATACTTGCAGGGCACATTTTCTTCTTGTACTTACTTCTTCAAGTATTTGGTGTTAATGTTCTGATTGCCACACTTCACAGTCCTCACTGTTTCCTTTTTTTTTTTTACTGTACGTACATTTAAAATGAAGGTACAGAAAATTTGAACAATTTCAATGTTTAAATATATTTAAGTGACATTCTCACAATTTGTTGGATCATTTTCCAACTGAACAACAGAGGAAGTATATGAATGCCTGATGGGGCAGCTCGTAAGAGCTCCGTGTCCCTACTGTGCATCACAATCTTTTGTGCATTGTTTTCAAACTTATGTATGGGGGTCCTAAGGTGCAAACAAAATTATTTTTTTTGGGAAGGCAACAGGAAAAAAACACATAAATGTAGCATTTTCAGTTTGATTTTTTTTTTTTTTTTTTAATGTTTGCACTTCAGGACTCATGCATGAGGACTGCAAATATTATTAAATTGACATTTGCCCAGCACAACACTGGTCAGTAAAAGAAGCATATATTTATTATTGGTGGGGCTAGCAACAGGTTAGCAACATCAGCACCAGTTAGCCAAAGTCCCAATTTAGAATTGTGTTTCTTTCCACTTGATGGCTGTGAAGGCCATTTGGGAAGGAACAAGTTTTAGATGAGTTTTCAATTCAATTCCATTTTATTTATACAACACCAAATCACAACAACAGTCGCCTCAAGGCACTTTACACTGTAAGGTAGACCCTACAATAATACATACAGAGAAAAACCCAACAATCATATGAACTCCTATGAGCAAGCACTTTGGCGACAGTGGGAAGGAAAAACTCCCTTTTAACAGGAAGAAACCTCTGGCAGAACCAGGCTCAGGGAGGGGCGGGGCCATCTGCTGCGACCGGTTTTGTGCTGTGGTGCATTATCCCGCTGGAAGCAGAAGCAGGACGCAGGAGCAGCACACCGTATCTTTTGCTGCTATGATGGTTCCTTCGGTTAGTCTCACTTTCATATCAACTTGAAGCAGTCTGGTCATTCTCCTCTGACCTCTGGCATCAACAAGGCATTTTTTGACCTAACAGCTGTGCCACATTCAAAGCCACTAGGGTTCTATAGCAAAATGGGTGGCCCAAAAGCAATTTGCCTGCCTCCAGGCCTTGTGATGTTTATCCAGCCCTGGCTATGTGTGAGAATCATTCCCATTTTGACACCATATTGATACAGTGTAGAGTAGGGATAACACTCTGAGTTCTGATCGCCACAAGGAAACACTTGTGCTGCTGTGTGCTTGCTATTAAAAATACTTGTGTTCTGTTGAGTTCTGAGAGACACCATATATTAGATGTCTGTTTTGGACTTTAAAACACTTCAACTATGATCTTTTACTTGCCTAGATTCCTTCAAAACCCATGCCCCTCAGGCTTTTTTGGCTTTTTGTTCAGACGTCAGGATTCTCATTAATCATCGGACCGTTTTGTTGTTGAACGTTTGCAGTAAACCCCCGCTCTGCTCTTTTACTGTAATTATCCCTTTAATCTTTGCTTCAGTCTAATTTTTTTGCTCTTTAATACATTTCTTGCATTGCATGAAGTTTGCAAAAGGAAGTAGCAGGAATTCCAGATAGGGGCAGAGTCCGATTGAGCAATTTGGCTTTTCCTCTGCTCTCCAGCAGACCACACATCAGGTGTTAAAGGTTATTCACAATCACTTACTGTCTCCGCAACACATCTTATCCAAGCGCGTGGACCAGATCTGAGATGGAAGGACTCAAACTCAAATGTGAAAACGTCTCTTTTCCCTTTCACAACATGAGCAGCCTGAATGGGGCCATACAGAGCCACATTCCCAGCAACCAGATCTGGTTTGATACAATGGTCGACTCTCTCCAGGGGAACAAAACTTGTTGGAAACAACTCTTCTTCACACTTTTTGCTTTTTGGCTAACGCTGAAGGAGAGATGCCAATCTAAACAGTAAGGGGAAGGTGTGGCACACCTGCTGTATCATTTGTACAATCAAGCAAGGGATCATGTGAAAGAAGCTTTGTGCTAATTATACATGCGCACACATGGTTATACATATACCAGTCAGTTACCATTATTCACCCTCAGTGGGAACTAAAGGCAAAAGTGATAATAAAGACCACAATAACACTGCTGGTTCCTGTGTATGCAGATATGCTAATAATGACTTTAGGCGTTACTTACTGTTCACTCGGTGCTCCTGTAGTGAACTGGACTCATCTGCAGAATAGATTTTTTTTTTTCTCACCGCATTCAGGCAGCTGGAAAGAAAGAGGTAAAGTTTTGGATTCAGACAAGAAGCCCAACAGGAATGTCACCACTTCCCAGCTCCCCTCTCCGCGCTGCCGTGGCCAACTCTTTGCCCATTTACATGACAAAAAACTGCGCTTGTTGGATCACTGAGTTCATTCACCACTTATAATGGCGTCCCTCCGCTCTTCTTCTTCCCACTAATAAATCTGCCAGTGCGCACACATTTCACACACGGCTTTGCAACTACACGTGGAAAAGTAACACAACCCCATATATGTTACACGACCAGGATGCTGACAATTAATTACTTCAGGAAAGCTGTGCTATAACGTGATTATGAGCGTTGAACACAATGTAATTCAATTCAATTTTATTTATATAGCGCCAAATCACAACAACAGTCGCCTCAAGGCGCTTTACATTGTAAGGTAGACCCTACAAGAATACATACAGTGAAAACCCAACAATCATATGACCCCCTATGAGCAAGCACTTTGGCGACAGTGGGAAGGAAAAACTCCCTTTTAACAGGAAGAAACCTCCGGCAGAACCAGGTTCAGGGAAGGGCGGGGCCATCTGCTGCGACCGGTTGGGGTGAAAGAAGGAAGACAGCAAGAAAATGGTCCTTATGTCATATATCTCTGTAAAAGCACAAATAACCCTCCTTTACATGGCAACACAAAGCTGTGTTAAGTGTTAACGGGGGTGACATGTAGTAACGCAGACTATGTGAAAAATTAGCTCAATTAAAACAGAGCTACTCTGTCATTTTAAGGGTAAAATGCTACGCTATTAGAAAAAGTAACACTTATTACATAGTATTACAACTTAAATCTCGAAATTTTGACTTTATTGTCAAAATGGTAGATAATATCTTTTTTCTTAATGTGGCCCTCCTTTGTAGAGCTGTTACATATGGTTTGGAAAACGTGAGTTTAATTAAAAAGTGGCTAGGTTTTTTGTTTTTTTAAATTAGGTTTAGTTACATTAACAGTTACATTAGTTTTAAAATGTTATTAACACAAAGTTGTTTTTTTGCATGCATACACATTTTTGAGTCAAATCGTGACGACAGTGGATACATGGGGTAACGTTGTAACCTGCTCAGTACAGGCTGTACACTGGGTGTGTCTGACGGGCTCGCCTCCAAAGTGTAGGTCCTCTCTTGTTGCTTTTGAATTATAACCCACGGGGAAAAGTCAAGGTTTAAAAAGAATAAACTAAATAATAAAAAGAATAACCAACCTTACTAATATTTTAAATGTGTATGAAGGTTTATAAATACACCTTACAAATATAGTCCTACAGACATGCCGGTAGTTTAACATCTAGATGGCTGAATTCATGCGAGTTTTCAAGAAAAAGAGGCCTTTAACTTTTCTCTGTCCAAACTCGCTGCATGTCGATTAGTCAGTCAAATTTGATCTGTTAAGTGAAATGGACCAGCTCACGAGGTATATATGAGAGAGAGAGAGAGAGAGAGAGAGCGAGAGAGAGAGAGAGCGAGAGAGAGAGACAGAGACAGAGAGACAGGTTCAACCGTAACTCACAAATGTGTTAATGAAAAGAAGCTGATTCCAGTTCGTTAACTTTAGCAGTTTGTTAGCAGTCGGATGAGTGTTTGGATATTAAGTGCATGAAGAGTACATGTAACGCTGTATACTGTAAAACCTAAAGTAA
This sequence comes from Pelvicachromis taeniatus, assembly GCA_015108175.1. NCBI lineage: Eukaryota > Metazoa > Chordata > Actinopteri > Cichliformes > Cichlidae > Pelvicachromis > Pelvicachromis taeniatus. The sequence goes on along the minus strand of VURO01050046.1, from coordinate 25,103 downwards.
CGCTCATCAAGCAAATAGCATGATGCTGAGTCAATGGAGAGATCCAAGACTGCAACTTCCGGGAAGACTGGCCAGGTGCTCCCAGTAGCACTAAGTAAGCCCGCCTACCAGGAGCCTGCAAGGCATGACGAAGGGTCAAACAGGGGCCTGTGCCAAAGCACAGGGCCTTCATAACAGCGCCTCTCATGGAGATTATTGCAGTTCAAAGTTCTCCACTGTAGAAGTCAGTAATTAGATGCAATAAGAAAAAAGACATTTATACACATTACATTTAAATGTAAAAAGACAAAACACAGTGGAAACAGAAATTATATTTAAAATAACCCATAAACAATAACAGTGCATCAATAAAATTAAAAACAATCCAGAAACCAAATGAAATGACATGAAGACATAAAATATGCAACACTATCGAAGAGGTGGATAAAAGGCTTAAACATCCCAAATAGTACAATAGAATTAAACTACATATTAGGCACAAATAGGGTAATGTTTGTAAAGAAAACTGTTTCAGTCACATAACATCAGCCAAACGTGATAAAACAACTATCCAATCAGCTCCAGCGTCTGCCTCTAATTGTATTTCCTCTATCCTCGATCACTGAAGCTCGGAGGAATCACGGCGGCGCCACCAGCAGTCCAGTTTGTCAGGAATACATTTGCATTCCAGGCTCTGCAAAAACATGTTGAGATGCAACAAGAACACAAACACGCAGCTCCACCAAACGCATGACTTCTGTAAAGGCTTGTGGCCAAATGTGACTATGATTTAACTGAATGTCATAAATGAGTACTAAGCTATAATCTGCCCTCTCTCAGGGGTCACACCGACAGCTCAGATTCAGAACTCACCGTCTTCTCCAGCCTCTAAAACCAAAGCTTTAATGACCTAGAGCCAATTTAGGAAGTCAGCTCGTCACAGACTAATCACAGGCCACCGTGGATGATTATACGACAACATCATGACCGGGAACGCAGGGTGAGGTCCTGATAAACAACCGGAAAACAAGGAAGACATTTACTTTAGCATATTTCAGATATTTAGTTAGGCAAGTTAAAGAACTGCACCCACCTTCCAAGTATGAAAGGTTATGAAAAACTATGTGCAGCTTTTAAAAATAACTTAATGGGACGTGCTGCTGCTTTAAAATTCAAGGCAGCTCAGAGCCTGCTGATTCTTGCCAGCTTTAACTCAGCTACAGCGCCTCATAATCACATAAACGTCTTGACACTCCCCTTTCCACAGAAGTCAGATGAGGAGTGTGAGGTTAGAGTGAGCATAACCTCACCTGGAACGCAGACGCTTCGCCCTGAAAGAAAAGATAGAAACTGTTTGAATGTGTTGGCGGATGTCTGCACGAAAGCCAGAGAGATTCTTCAGTCCAGATTCGGGCCAATGCGTGCAGTCAACAGGAGCCTGTTCCTGGATAACCACGGAGCGTCCTTTCAAAAGCACAACGATGTAACGCTCTGTTAGAAGCAGCCATAAACAAACCACAGAGGAGCACTGAGTGATCACGGTCTGTGCAAATGACAAAACAAATGACCAGAAACCAAGTGAAAAGGCAACATCTCATCCATTTATTCACCTTCTTATCAATACATATGTACAAGTGTAAAAAAAAAACAAAAAACAAACATCTCAGCTCAGAGACATTCACTGTGCCACAGAAGGCATGAAAATACTGTACCACAACTACAGATAGAAAAATAAAATTCAGACATTTCAACTACATCTGTTCTGTGTGGGACCCTTTAACAGTTTCAACCATTTTCTGTCTTAAATAAACACATGTTGCCATCAAATAAAGAAAAAAAAACAAAAGACAATGACATAGTCGCTCGCTTAGAAAGATCTGCATGCATCAGATTTACAGAGGAGTATTGTCCCCGTGCTCACTTTGGCTTTGTGATGCCATAATGCAGATACAATCCCAGAGATAGAAGGCAGTTTTTAGTCTTTGTGAGTCCACGAGGAGCAGAAAGAGTTTGTGGGCTGGTTCTGAAAATGTGTCCACCAGTTTTGTTTGTTTGCTCTCTGCATTTTTGCGCATATAAAACGGCTGCAGCACAATACAGGTCATCGATCACGCTTCAGCCTGTTCGTCATCCTCACTGCTTTGCTTTCTTTAAGATGGTACCAACCGCGGAGATGACGGTGGTCTTGGTGCCGCTTGCTGTGGTTGTCACAGAGACGACGGCAGGCAGTGTGGCTGTGGTTGTGATGAGGGTGGGCTGGGCCAGGGTCACGGGGAGTGCAGAGTCCCACTTACTTTTCCTCTTCTGGGCATCTGTGACATAGTAAACACAGGGAAGGAGTCAGTGACCTGTTTCTTTATTTTTCCAGTAGATGGATCAGCCGATTGGCCGGATGCATCACTCATCTCATTTTTGTAAGCCTGCTAGCAATTGTTTACTTGCTACAGTGTCTCTAATCTGTCATAATGACTTAACAAACAGGAAAAAAAAGTGCCAGCTTGGAAGCAAAATAGAAACAACTCGCATACACCTGAGGTCTAACCTGATCACACTGCTGCTGTAAACGAGCCCAAGCTGGCAGATGTTGCAGTGATTTACCTGTGGATGTAGTTGTGGTGTTGCTGGTGGTGGAGGCTGCTGTGCTGGAGGGGTTGGTGCCTTTCTTAGTCCCTGTGACAAACTCAATCTAAAAACAAAACAACAACACAAACATATTAAAACACTGGTTTAAACTGTTTGATTTATGATTGTTTAAAACACGAACTTAACTGCAGTCACTGAAAAGCCCTACTTAAACTACAAACTACACCAGAGGATACAACAATGTGTGACTGAAGCATTTTGCACAACTACAAATACTGTGGACACCTCTGATGCCTCTTAGCTTGAATACTGTAGCTACGTAACAGCGGGTTCATTTCACATCAGGGAGAATAGCTGCTGTACTCTACGTGTTCATTCAAGTCCAGCTCAGGACTGATGCTGCTGATGGCAGCAGGTATCACTATGTTTTTAAACAACATCGCCCTTGGAAACTCACATCTCTCCCAGCATTTAGCTGTCTGAAATGATGCCCGGTGTAAAGTCAAAAGAAGCCATAGCAAAGAAAGACATACTGGGGGGGGCGAGGGATAGCACACATTTGTTTTTATGTAGCAACACAGAAAGGGTGAAGTTGATAAATACATCTGCCATGGGCTGGGCCCGAGCTGCTGTTACAAGAGCTCAACTTGGCAACATTGATTTCTATGTGTCAGACGGAGGTAAAGTAGAAATGAAGTACAGCTGGTGGAGACTTGCCCCTGACGCAGACTGACAGAGTAATCCACTCTTCTTTGTCGTTAGGCTCACCTTGGTCCGTTCCTTCTTGGCTTTCTCCAGTTTGTCCATCTCCACCTTTTGAGCTTTGGCTGGAGGATTAAAAGCAATTATGAGTGCTGATTTGAAATCACAAAGAACAAGTAAACAACAACAACAACAACAAAAAAAGTCTTACCGAGAGCCTCATAGTAAGAGTCCTCGGACCAGGCATGAGGATCGAACATGTCTTTTGGGTAGTTGGTTCCCAGCTCGTCTATAGCGCAGAACTGAATGAGCTTCTCGTAAATACTGAAAACAAAGCAAAGCGTCATAAGAGTCGAACAGTACATCTGCTGGCACATGTGTGCGTTTAACAGTGTGGGTGCATTCTCCAGCTGAGCTGCATACCTTGGGTTTCTAAATTCCTTCTTTTGCTGGATATGGGCGTTTGTGTCAAAGTCTCCATGGAGCTTCCTCTCATACAACTTGTGAATCTTCTCCTGTTACAAAACATACAAACTGGTGAAGTAAGCAAACACACGCATGCACACGGTCACCTCTGTTCAACTTAGGATGTAAACATGTTTATACAGCAGCTAAATGACCAGGAATGGAGTTACTGGAGCTGAGTTTCCTAAACTCTGAAAAATATTTAACATCCACGTTCAACTAAACCCTAAACCACATGGAGCTGGCACATGTGCCCAGATCCACAGTGATGCATGAAGTCTTAATATAGAAAAAGAAGGAAGAAAGTAATGAGAAATAAGAGGATAGTGCTCTTGTTCATCCGCAGAGGTATCTTTATCATCACTCCATGTCTAAGTCCACTGTTACTGTGTTAACAACAAAATATATCAAACTAATTCCTGCGCTTCTAATATTAGTGTTTTCTAAACAGATATCCATATTGGCTGGGAATTTGTATATAAACAATTACATAACAAGTTTTTTTGCTGATGTACTTTCTGACCTTCCTCAAGTAAACTCTTTGGATATGCACAAAAACAAACGACTTAATTAAACTCTCCTGTGGAGTCTTGAGATTAACTAGCACACTAATATTAAACATATCTGGATTATAATGCATTTTATTTACTTTAAAAGGTCCAATAAACATCCCTCTTCCTCCTCTTAAAACATGTGAATAATTTTAATGGTATAATAAAATCTTCACATGTAAAACCACAAATGGGATATAATTAAACAGTGAACTAATCAAGGCAATGGCTGAAGGTAAGAGGCGAGAGTGTAGCTAATAGTCAAGCACCAAAATATGCAGTTTGTTCCAAGATGAGTCCATCCCTATAGACTCCCAAGGAAGAGGCAAAAACAAACTGTCACTATGGACACTCTGCACCTTAAAATAACTGAATGCTCCACTTAAGTTGTAACTCGTTGCAAGTTATAAATTTGCTATGAGAGCAACACCTAGGTGTAATACTACCTCTGGTTGGACAAATGGTAAATGGCCTGCATTTGTATAGCACTTTACTGAGTCCCTAAGGACCCCAAAGCGCTTTACACTACATTCAGTCATTCACACACACATTCACACACTGGTGATGGCAAGCTCCATTGTAGCCACAGCTGCCCTGGGGCGCACTGACAGAGGCGAGGCTGCCGGCCACTGGCACCATCACCAGTAGGCAAACATGGGGTTAGTATCTTGCCCAAGGATACTTGGCATGTAGACTGGAGGAGTCTGGGATCGAACCTCCGACCTTCCGGTGAGGAGGTGACCCGCTCTACCACCTGAGCTAATGTCACCAAATGACATTAAAACCCCTGAGATTAATTTATACTTCTGCACTGATCCATGTAGAGCCTATGAGATAACCTATACAAGTACAGGCTGTATAGGTTTATATATTAAATGCTGACAAAGTACCACTTTGTCAGCATTTAAGCACTCGCTGGCAGTGATGTTTTTTCTCTTTGATTTGAAGATTAGCCAGAAATGCACAAGAGGAAACTGTGAGTGACACTCGCTGCAGACCGTCTGTACCATGCATGTCAAGTCTTCCAATTTGACACTCTGTCTATAATAGGTACAATCTTCAAATATCTACTTTACAGTGATGTAAAACCCCAACAAGCCCACTTGCGACTGATTAAACATTTAGAGCTGTTGCAAGTGTATTTTTTGTAATGATTGGCTAACACTGATTTGGACCAGTCTGGACACTTCCTGCTTCTCCCTCAGAAGATTTTGTGGGGCTGTTAATTCATTTCACTTGAATTTCCAGCAGCAACATTTTCTCAAAATGTGGACTTATAAAAACTAAAAACAGATATTGTGGTCCGCTTTTCCTAAAACAGGAATCTTCTCCAGTTATATCAGAGTTTCAGACTGAGCTCAGCGAGTTGGCAGCCAGAGGATCGCTCTAATCTGCTCTAATCCCAAGGTCATGGGACGATTGCAAAAGGCATTTGGAAACAGTTCACAAAGTGGCTACATTCCAGCGCTGGTGAATTGACAGGAAAAACAATATTTGCGAAATCCAATTAAGCCATACTGTGAGAGTACATGTGCTGCAGCTCCTCTGAGCCCAGAGGGCAGGGATATCCAGGCTGTTCTGGTGAAGGTGAATCATTAGTTGTTCGTCTGATAGGTGGGGGAGTGTCAGCCCAGAGGGAGATGCTGAGCTGTTCACTTACTAAGTCAGCTGTGTGTCTTGACCTGCCTTTGCTCCTCAGAAGACAAACCTAACTGACTGGAGCTGGAAGCGCTGAAAATGCACAGCAGTGAAAAGAAATCAGCGGTGGTGACGCTGAGCTGACTGAGGATGACACTGTGTGCTGGTTTAATTACAGGGGTGCGCCTCAGAATTTATGTCGCCACCAGAATGTATTTCCAACCCGAGAGGGAACAAGTGAAAGCTAAATTATTCGCTTGGCGTCAACAGGAGGTTATTTTCAGTGCATAATCATCCCATATGTTTTGTGCATGGATAAGGCAGCGTCAAACCTTTTGAGTTTCAAACTTTAAGTCTTGGCTTTTAAACCTGATCTTAAGCCAAGGCACTGAGCGGAGACTCTTTTCTCTCCCCATGGAACCAATTTCTTCCTTTATAAGCTAATTGACAAGTTCTTTTAGGAGGATGAATTTATTACCTGGAAAGTAGTTATCCAGCACATAAACAAGCCTACAAAAACCCCAGATTATTCCATCAAGCCCTATAAAACCCACAACCCCAGCTTTAACCACACACCCTCTCCCCCAAATCTGATTAGCAGACATAACTGTGGCCTGGGTGGTGTTACTCAAGCTGCTTGCATGATACAACAGCATTAAGCGTGTGCTGCAAGTGAAATGTATGTGGTTAAATGAACGTTTAACAGTGGTGTTGGGTACCTGTAGATGGCTGGAGCAGCGTCCGGGAGGTTCGGGGGGGATCTTGATCTCGTCAGGTGACATGTTTCTCACCTTTTCTGAAAACAGAGCTGGAAGGAAGACAGAAAAATAAATATAAGCCTTAATGTGCTTTTCCCTGCGTGTCTTTGCTTGCACGATTAGCTACCGTACAGTTAAAACACAGAAGTAAATCTACCAAATGAGAAATTGGAGGGACATGAATTGGAGAGGAAACTCGATCAATGTTCGTCAAAGTATTATTGGAGAACTCCTGAGCACCCTTGTGTTCATCTTCCTCCTATGTGTGTGCCAGTACGTTTTACAGGGAAGTGTGGTATGAAGACAGCACGTCCCAGGCAGGGAGTGGCTGTTGTTGGGGCTTGTATAGAGAATGCAGGCTCCTTTCGTTCCCTTTGGACCTGTCCCTTGTTTTGTTCTCCTTGCTCGACTCGTCTCCGCTCTGCTCTCTCTGACTGCAGGCCAAGCATTCTTCTGTGTCACTCATATTCTTAATCACCCAGACAGTCATTTAGCGCTGTCAGTATTATGGTGATGAGATGCTGCAAGTGTGTGCATGTGCAGATGGAGGAACTTGTGTCTGCTGCAGAACACTGACAAGTACAAGCCTGACTGGACATGAAAAGACCAAAAAAAACAAACAACCAAAAAAAACAAAAAACCAAAAAAAAAAAAAAAGAACAAAAAAAGTACTGAGTCTTGTTTAACACTTTAGCTTACAGAGCAGGGGGAAAATCCCACCATCACATACAATGAACCCAGTTACTTCTATTCTTTGTGTTTTTGTTCAATCTTAATGAAGCTTCGTAGACTCCACTTCCAGACAGACTCAAAGTCATTTATCTGAGTATGTATTTAAATTCCTGACACAAGACCAAAAACCAAACCTGAGCGACACTTCAGGTGTTACAGGATTAAAAATAGACAAATTCTCTTAATAAGCCTAGAAAGCTTCCAACTGCCATCATTTAAAATGGACTGAGGCAAAGTGGAAGACCTATGTTGGAAATAATGGAGGATGCATCGTCTTGGCTAACGAGGCGAGCACCACTCGGCTTGGTCTAAGTGCATATCTCAAAAGAAGGCACGGCTGATCTGTGAGGACTTTTTTTTTTTTTTTTAAAGACACTGCAAAAACACATTCTTCATGTACTTCGAGGGTGTATCTGTGCAGTCAGACTGGTCTGCTCGTACCGGTCACCTATTAAAACCTGAACTTTTTAGAGCAGCTTACTGCCCAACATTTTTTATATCAAGAAAGAACATGAAGGCGTTTGACTTCCAAAAGTAACGCATCTGCTCTCCTCCATACCACCTCCTACAATAAGAGGTAATGCAACACAGTGCTAAACACACAAACTCCCATCAAATTTAAATATTTTTCAAAAGATAAAGTGTCTGCATTTTTGCCATCTGAAACATGTTTGTGTTATTTTTAATTAAATATAAGCTTTAAATGATCTGCACTCTGTTTTCTGATCATTTCACAACATCCCATCTGCTCAGTATGTTAAGCAACGTCTGAACGCAGGTACTGAGCCCTGCTTGTGTGCAGACACGATGCCGTCGTATGCTGATCATTTTCTATTTTCATCGGCCTGCTGATCATGAGTCGCACATGTGTATTCTGTTTTGGTGCACTGATTGCCCCGCATGTCAGAAAAGTTAAGAGGCGGAGCGCTGCCCTTTCCCTTTTGTTCGACAGCTGATATGGTTATGGTCAACCTCCCCCGCTGGGGTAAAGGAGGGGCAGGGCGTTCCCTCTGTTGGCTAGACACAAAAGTAAAGCTGCGCATGCTTGTGCATAGGTTCATACGCACGCCTAAGATGTGAACTAGTTTAGAGATGTATAGAGATATACAGTGACATGAACTGATCCCGTGTAAATAAACCTCAATTATTAGAGACAGAAAACTTCTGTAGCCCCAAACAATAAAAACCTGACATGGCAAGTCTGATGACTCAGAGGCATTAGGTGGTAGCTTGGTATTTCATTAAACTCTCTCTACACAAAGACTTGCACACACACTATCTCACAGTGGTGCTGCAACACAGGTTTAACAGTGTGGAAGCCTGCTAATCCACTTAAAACAACCAGAGATTTACTTGATAATTTTGTGCCCTTATACAAACTCTAAACACTAAAGTAAAGTGTGTCAGATGGTTGCAGCAGTGTAAGTGTGAATAAATCACAGCCTGTGTAAAAATACATAAATAAGTAAATCCCTGCTAATTATTCAGCTCAGCACGCGAAGGAATATTCTCAAACAACAGGAGGAAAGTCAGGAAGAAGTTGAAAGTAATAAACAGACAGAGAAAAGATTGTATTCAGTTTCTAAATCGCCATCTGTCTTCCTAAAAACAGACAGAAAGTCAAAGTCTGTGCCCTGGGGTTTTTTTCTGGGAAAGGCAGACAATGTCCGTCCCTTCAGTAAACAGACAAAGAGCCGTCTTCAGCTTGCTGACAGAAGGCTTTTAGCCAGATGCTCTGTGACATTTACTGACAGACAAGACGGAGGAGCTGAGCTCCACTGCAGGAATGCCAAGGGTCCGGGCTCGGGCTATGAGTCACGCTCTGACACTACAGTACACTCATGGCAACAGCAACTGCTTTGAAAGCTTTAAAATCGCTCTAGTGCATCTCCTTTTCCTCTGGGACTTATTTTTATGGCTGAGCCAGGCCAGAAGTTTGGAAGAGGTGACGGTAGCGGGAAATTATTTGTGAGCAGAGGCCATTTCTCTCGTGGAGAGCGATGGCAGAAATGACAGAGTAAGCTGTACTGATACCTTTTTAACTTATTTTCATCCATCTTATAAATAAGTATGTTACACAACTCGTCTCATACTTGTTTTCTGACAGACATTCTTTCAAAATAAAATATTTTAATCCACAAGAAATCGCATAATTTGAATTGTTATTATGAGTTGTCAACCCTCATGGCAACGCATTACCACATGGCGAATGAGCGTCGCACCGCCTAATCTGTGCCATCATCCTCATCCAGCCGGGGGCGGCATTAACCAACGGCAGAGGGAGACGGTCAGTGCCAGGCGTTTATGGTCTTAGAGATCGGTGTATAAAACGCCACTCCCTGTATCACTCATATCCTGCCTGATTTGATGTTTCCTTACACACCTGTACAGATCAGTCATTACTCACTAACCACTGCCAGCTTCTTGTTAGTCTTTCATGTGTCAGTCAGTGGACAAAGAGGCTTCAATAAGTCAACTAGGTCTAGGTAGTGATTCATACACCTACTGTACCAACACCCAGCTGGCATGATTAACACATTTTGGTGAAATGAAAATTGTGAAAGTGTATTATTATACTGTAAGCAAATAATTACAGCCATGTCAGAGGCACTTAGCTTAGAGTACCATTAGGTTCAACAAAGGTTAAGTCAGAATATATACTGTATTATATACTGTATACTGTAGTTTTTATTTTCCTGGGATTACCAGTATCACAGGTTTTCTGCAAAGATTCAAACTATAAAATAAATCAAATGCAATTTATTACCTCCTGCACCATCATACCAGCCAAAATGCAACAAGATGAGTTAAAATATATCCATCTATATATCATCAGATTTACGGAAAAAAAAATAAAATAAATAAATTTCAGGAGTGCTTTACTAAGGAAAAAAAACTAAACTATTAAAGATTACAACTTTAACCAGGCAGTAACCATCTCAGTTCTGTGCGGCTAACCAGCAAAGCAACAAGGCTGCTGTTGGAAAACAATCTTTATAATCACTCAGTGATTTCATGTTGCCAAGTCCTTCTTTACATACAGTTAGTGTTACAAATGTATTTCACTGCAAAGTTTGGCTAATGTACTGGAGTACATTTATAGCCATCCACATTTCTCTGCAATGGATGCCTCCTGGTCTTGTCTGCATCTTTACATTCATTTACAGTCAGTCACATAATGACAGTTCAAAGGTGGTGGCCACTGGTGTTGCTGCAAATTCCAAGTCTCAGAGCATTTACAGAACTTGTTGACAACAACGGAGGGGAGATAAATCACAGGCTTGGGCTAATACTTCTGTGTAGGGTCAGTTTATTGTCCAAAGTTGAAGACTGAGCGCAAGGATTACTTTAATCCTTTAATTGCTGCTCTATATTCTGTGTGAACATGTGTGAGTTAATGTGTATACTCACCAACTAGCTCTTTGGGATCCTTTTTTTCTGCTTCTGAGATCTAAAATCACAAGAAAGGGAGAAAGAGTGGGAGGGCAGAAAAATGAATACACAGGAGACATTTAGGCGTCTTTTGATCATTAGTGGGAAATAGTCAGTCATAGATATTATGAAACCACAATTGCAGCTAGGGTTTAGTAAAATGCTGTAAACTATTGGTGAGATGAATGATCCAATCAATCAAATGTGTACAAGTGAAAAAGACAGAGCTAAAGACAAAAGCTCGTTCTCGGTATACCTGAGAGCTCAGAGCAGACTTCACACACTACAGAGCAGTAACAGAAGCACAAACAGTAAATCTTAGAAGATTCCAGAGAATGCCTTGGCTCAGCAGGAGGAGTCTTGTACAGCCCTTAAAATATGCCGCCTATTGTGCCAGCATTGTGGACATAACACAGGTTCAGCACAAAAGAACAGCACTGTTATTCACAGGATCATGCCCGTCACCTAGCAACTGCACGGGCACATCAAAGAACTGTCCTGAAGTGGGCCAAATCACAAGGCGGTGATGGTGGTGGTGGTTGGGAGGACGACAGAAAGACATGGAAATACAGTAAAGAACCCTAGTAAAAACAGACAGAGACTAAAAATAAATCAATTTAATTTAATTAATTAAAAAAAAACACTCATCACTTCACTTGATCCTCCAACTGGCACGTCTTCCCCTTTTAGCTCACCCTCACAGTAAGGTCACACTAAGCGGCTTTTGAGGACTTTTGTACAGAGAGTATAAATTCAGCCGTGTCACAAGGCCACACCAAAAATATCACCACCCCTTCGGATCAACAACACGTCCTTCTAATTTCAGCTAACTGTGCACATTGTCGAGCCGTCTGTCTTGCATGAGCAAACACGGACTTGTAATCACACATACACCAACAGATTATTCACTGAAGGCAAACTGATCATGTATCTACTCATTTAAGTTTAAATTACCGGAAACAGTGGAATAAAGGCCAAAGCAACATTAACATAACAGAGTAACAGGGGGTTACGTCTAATTCTACATTTTCTTCTTTCTTGGAGGGATTTATGTGACAGCGGTATGACATATCGGACTGTAGTGTTAGTGTTTTCTACACATTCATCAAACTGGGAAGAAAAATATTTAAGCGTGACTAGATGGCTTTAATTGTATCAACTACCCTATAAAGAAAGCGGCATGCTTCCTTGTTAAAAGGAGCACTCCACTGAATGCGAGTTCAGTCCGTTTGTCACCAGGAGCACTTCTACGTGGGGAAGACACACAAGTGGATTTGAACTCAGGCCTCTGTAGCAGCATTTTAGCATATGGCCTGTCCTCTCATTTCCCCTCTCGTTTGTTTTCCCCTCCTTTCGGCTGCTCCCTTTAGAAGATGAAACAGTGTATCATCTGCCTCCATCTCACCCTATAAACAGCATCCTTCTTCTGTCACATAACCTTCTTTGACTACATCCATGAATCATCTCTGTGGTTGTCCTCTGTTCTTCATGACTGGCAGCTCCATATTCAACATTCTTTGACAATGTACCGCCTCTACACATGTCTCAGCCTCACCTCTCTGACTTTGTCTCCAAACCACTCGACCTGAGCATTCCCTCTGATATATTCACATTTCTATTCCTGTCCACTCAGTTCACTCCCAACAAAAACCTCCACGCATCTCCAGCTCAGCCTTCTGTCTTCTTGTCAGTGTCACTGTCTCCAAACCACACACCATAGCAGATCTCACTACCATCTTACAAACCTTCCCTTTTACTCTTGATGCTACTCTTCTATCAAAAATCATTCCTCTTCTCAAGAGAGCGTACCTCCACCTCTCTGAGCTCTCGTAAACCTGCTCCCTGCCCATCTATCATCTTTCTTGCTCATACATGTCCTGCACCACCCTCACATACTTGCCTTCCACTTTTGCATGCACTATCACAGTTCCTCACTTCAAACGCCATCATATTCTTTCTCTAGATCTACACAGCGAGGCTCCTTCTGATCTGTACTATCAACACTCTCAGACGGAAACATTGCATCTGTAATGTAAGCATGCCATACTGCTGCTCGCTGATATCTGGGCCAACCGCCTTTCCACCCTTCATATCTGGCCTCACCTCCTCCTTGCTAACCCTCTGCTCACCTTGACTGTCCTCCATCTGAGGTCTCATTTTCTTCATTCATTAGATCCTCAAAGTACTCATTTCACTTTCTCAATACACCCTTGTTTTGTTAGTACATTTCCATCTGTATCCTTAATCACTCTAATCTGCTGCACATCCTTTCCAGCTCAATCTTTCTGCCAAGTGCTTTTGTTCTTCCTTAGTGTTCAACCTCCAGGATCATTAGCCCCGTAGGAACAATTAGCACCTTAGTGCTACTTGTTAGCATGCTTAAGTGAAACAGATGCTGATGGGAAAAAAATAAAAAACTGGAGAGAATTGCCTGGATTTATAAAACCATATAGATTTTGGGTAACTGATTTTTTCACCAGACAGCACTAGAAGTTGAGAATAACGCCAAAATTCAGAGCTCTACTCACACATGTACAATATCTCTAAATATTGGGGTTTCACAGCTCTATCAATATATGACATTTGGTTTGTCCAATATTAGTTTTGTTTTTTGTTTTTTTTAATTAACATATCCTCCGGCAGCCTTAAAAATTATGAGCAAGATTATAACATTTCGTCAGTCATCCAAGTGGCTTGTTCTACTTGGACGTTTCGTCTCCACTGAAAACACTACGTCCAGATGAACAGAATCAACTCTTTGGGATCTACAAAGATCTATCAACTGTATCAACAATACCAAAGCTTCACACCAGAGATTACCCCACTATCTGCATTCCAGTAGACAAGTTCCCATCCCCGAATGTGTAAACTGAATACTTTCTTAAGATTTCAGACTACATTACAGTACAATCTACAAACATTAAAGGAGAACTCTAATATATCCAACCACAGTTATTACCGAGTACAACCTGGCAGTAAGCTGCCTTTAGTGATTAGTCTTTGTGGTTAAATGAGGCACTGCACACTCACAATTAAGACACGTATCATACCAACACCTAGCAGCTGCCACTCACAGATAAGCTAACTGCCAACAACAAGAAAGTTTGAGGACAGTGAAAGCTAATGTAAACATTCACTCTCTTTTTGTGATGCTAAATCTAAACCCAAATATTAGACTGTTAACTAACATCTGCTTATGCAGACCACATCACTGCTGCTAGATTTAGCCGCACAATTTCAGCATTTTTTTTTTTTAAATAAATCTTTAGCAACAAACAAAATCTATGAGTGGTATGGATGGATGGTAACAATAGCAACACACACATCGAGGCTTTAAACTCTCTGGGTAACGTAGCAAACATTACATGGCAACCGCTGCCTTTAATGCAACCGTTCAAAAAGGTATTTGCAGCATGCTCGAATGACACTACTAAAGACACGGGCCTGTTTCCAAAAAAGTTGGGGTGTTTTGTCAAATAAAAATCGTCCCTTACACACAGACATTCTCCAGATTATCTGAATAATCTTTAAATGAGGTCACTGTAATCTCTCTAATGGTATTTCCACACCTGCTGTGTTTAGTCCATTTAAATCAAACTGTTGCAGGTGTGAACATGGTAATCGCACTAGGGTGCAAACCAAATCAACCACACTGAGCCCCTTTGCAGGTGATGGTCTCAGTCCGGAGCACTTCATTTGTGAATGGGCTTCATATGTTGTATTGTGAATAAAATATGTGTTAGTCAGAGTTGCAAATCATTCCATTAGGCTTTTTTTTTCTTTTTCATTTTACACAGCATCCCAACAGAAGAAAGTGAAGTATTTCCCTACAAAGTACACAGACTATGTTTCATTATCTTTCCTGGAAATGTTTCTCTGCCATGGTAATAAAGCTCTACATGTTGATACATGCAATACTGAGAAATCACACCATGAACCACAGTTATCATTACCATACTGCCTTGTCCTTTCATTGCCATCACTTCATGATGTGGCATAACCACCAGGCAAAACCATCACAGAAAGGTTATAAATCAAAGCCTCAGTCAGGCTATACATTCTCTGACTTACTATTTGTGCTTGTTAGGCTTTTGAGTGACTCTCACCTTGGTGAACTGTGCCAAACAGTGCAGCAGAAAGCTGGCACACCGTCTGGCTCATACATTTTGAAAACGCATACAAAGTGTGGGGTTAGTGTGGTGTGAAGGTCTAAGCAGTGTGCTTTACAGAAACAACACTGCTGGTTCGCCTCTTCACTTTAAGCCACACATGAAGATGCATCACTGACTCACTGACCCATAAAACCACAGCACCATCTAGTGAATAAGCTCTATCATTGCATGTTGTGGCAGCCATTGCTGTGCTTCAGGTTAGTCACAAAACAGAATGACAAACTAATCAGGCCAATTCTCCAAATCTAATCAATCCCACAGTGTTCAAATACCTCAAATTCTTCGGTGTCCCTCCCCTCGTCAGATTCGTCCACTTCCTAGAAAAACAAAAATGCACAAGGTTAACACTGTAAGGGGCAAAGGGGAAATGAGACCATAATGGGGAGCCAAGTAGCAGGACCAACAGCCAGCACTGGGCCTATTAGTCAACTATTTCACCTACAAATGGGCCTTTAAAAAAAGATTTTTGGCAGGTTATAAGATTGACAGTGTTTTCTAGCATCTTAACAAGAGTGTGATACACGTGTGTCCAAAGAACACTTCAAACATTCACAGTTTAATTTAAAGTTTGATGCAAATGAATGCAAATGGCTTCTCTGTACCAGCTCTCAGCCTAACGGTATTGTCTGTATATATACTTTGGTCAGCTAATGAAATCTACACATAGATGCCAGAGAAAACAAACAACATGAAATGAGTTAGCATTTTGCACTTCACCTTGTGTCAAAGTGAATAGGTTTCTGATTAGATGTCTTGGTTCCAACTAGTGATAGACTTTTCCCTTTGTGCTCTGACTAACATATAACACCTCAATAAATAGCCTCCACTTGTGAATTCTGAAGCTTTACAAACACTTCAAAATAGAGGTCTCTTGCTAAGAAGTAACTAAAGCCTAATTTTCTGTCCCAAAAATGTGTCAGATTGTAAAAACAAACAAACAAACAAAAAAAAAAAAACAGTACAAAAAGTACAAACAGGGTCTGCAGTGGACACTTTTCATTGACTTTAAACACTGTTGCTCTTCAGCTCTTTGTACATTAAAAGTTTGCTCACAGATCAATCGTATCACAAGTTTGTTTTTGTTATTTTACAATGGCTCCATCTGACCACAAACA
Organism: Pelvicachromis taeniatus; assembly: GCA_015108175.1. Lineage (NCBI taxonomy): Eukaryota > Metazoa > Chordata > Actinopteri > Cichliformes > Cichlidae > Pelvicachromis > Pelvicachromis taeniatus. The sequence continues at coordinate 8,976 of VURO01050046.1, read as the reverse complement.
TTCTCTGCAGGCAGCCAGGCCGTCAATGACCGCCCACAGATTGCCTTCGTGCTATCCCAGGTCAAGCATAAAGCAAGCATGGATGAGACTACGATGTGGCATTCAACATCAAACAAAGGAGGAACCGTGGTTTGTCTTAACCAACCGTAAGCCTTTTGATGTTGGAGATTGCATTTATGCTTGAAAAATCAAATGATGTAAACTTAAAAATAATTATTTTGCCATTAATCACTTTGAGAAAACTGCTATTGCTATTTTTTCTTGAATAAACGTAGGCCTTAAAAAAAGAAAAGAGGAAAAAAAAAGTACTTTGGTACCACTGATTTTGTAGTTGGGAGGGAAATACATGCACACAAAGTTAATCCTGATTATGATGCGGATACAGCCAAGCTATATCCGCATCAAACCCCTCCGTATTCAGTGAAGATTCAATGTCCCAAAACACACCATATGCTCCAAGACCACACCACATGTGAACTGTTTTTCTGTCAGCTAAACACATCAGTGGAATGGAACTGATTGATGAATAAAACCTAGAGAGCTAAGCTCAGAATTCAAAACTGACCGAGTTGTTTTCTCTGCTGTCGTCATCTGCAGACTCTTTGTCTTCTGGGTTCACGGTTTGGTTCAGGTCATCCTCATCGTAGCGATACACAAGGCTTCCTACACGCCCCCCTATTGATAGAGAGGGGAGGGAGAGAGGGGGGTCATAAAGATACAGAAGAAAAAGATAAATCAATTAGGCATCACTGGCAGCAAAATCATTCATTTATTTCACACATAACTAATATTGAGTGTTTTCATTCTAACTATCTAAACCAAAAGTATCCCAGCCTTTGAGGCAACAGGAAATGACAAAAGGAAGATTTGGTTTCAAATTGTCTGTTCTAGCACTCGCTGCCTAGACTAAAGCTCAACAACACTGGCAAATACAGCTGAAATGTAACAGGAACCTCACTAATGGTCAGTATACTCTGAAAACTTTGCAGTTATTTGCTGACTCACTAAATTGGCAATTACTCATGAATTCCTGCTCTGAAAGCTTCTGTGCCAAGTAACGACTACATGCCATATCTCTCTCACTCGAGAAATCTACTTTAAACACTAGAATTAGAAGAGCTCAGTGGAGAAAAAGGTCCCCTTATACTGATGTTATACTGACAATGGGTTATTAATGCAGTTTCAAATCAACAGTACATTTGTTCCCTGTGTACCAACAGACAGGCTTTGGCCCTTTTACAAAGGACGATATGAAAAAACACATAAGGCTAACACGAAAACTGCAAGTGGATCAAAGGAAAAACGTGTTTGATTTGTGGATGCAGAGTGAAAATGGTGAGTTAAAGAAATATATTTCAGATGAAGTGTTTTTTAATCACTTTCAAATTTGGGCTCTCGACTCTACCCCCAAACTTTCCGTCCATTAAAATGAATGGGATCGCGCTATCGAGGCGGTTGTTTTGAACGGTGATTCAAAACAAACGGTGCGAGACTGATTAGTTGCAAACGTTTTCCACGAGACTAGACTAGTTTTGTTTTTTTACAACAACATACTCCAGGATGTTTTGCTTTGCAACGATCCCACCAGTGAACTAAGTCATCTCGGAGTCAAGAAGCCAACCCGATAACCTGACACAAAACGCACCCTCCTCCGTCAACTAAAGACGCATTTTTAGTTTCAGTTTGGTAACAGTTTCTCTCAATAAAACAACACCATCCAGTGAAATATGCGCATATAATTTTTTTACTAACAAAACAACATGAACATGAAGATCGTCTCTAAAGTACGTTGGCTAAGCTAGCTACATGCTAATGTTAGCTCCCACATGAAGTTCCGCAGTAAGGCTGGCAGAACTACAGCAGAGTATTTCATAGACGGTACACGTATGAAAGGACGTTAAATACTTTTACGTACCTGTTTCTTCTGGTTCATTGTCAGAGTCGGGCTCTGAATCATCTCCATAGACCGCTAAAGACGACAGCAGAGTACTCTTTTTACCGCTCGCCATTTCTGTGTAGTATCGCATAAACGATGGGGTCGCAGAATATTAACGTCATCAAAACAGTAACACGTAGAAGGAACTGCTCTGGCACTGGGAAATGTAGTCCTTTTGTTGGCCAACCATCATTCTATGGTTGTACCAGGAAGAAGCTTTGAAAATACTGTGTAAACATCATTCACCTGTTACACCTGTTGCTGCTCTATATGTTTACACCAAACATATATACTTCCTAGGTTTTGTTTGACTGGACACAAAATAATAACCTACATTTATGCCAACCAAAAGTAATAAAATCTGAAAAAGTTCACACCAGTATGTCCAGTCGTGTGATGCTACGACTATTAACTATTACACACTTAACCTGTGCTGCACATTACTGCCTACATAACATGTTCTATACATCTCCAACATGGTATTTTACTTTTTGTGACACACTAGAAATGTTTGATGCACAAAAACCAACAATTCCTATACATCACTGTCAAGCAAACCAACCTTTAAAACAAACACCCCATGTCCAGGAATTTAAGAACAAAAATTATATGATTGATCTCTGTTCATGCATTTCTTTGATCTTATATGATTAATGCACTGTATGGTTTTCTAAGGTACTGTGAATCTTTAATTTAATCTCCAGTTGTAAGAACTGATGATCTTCACTAATAACCCAAAGGAAGTGCTTTGAGCAAGCACTCATTCGAAAACTTGATTACATATGACGTGATTTTGAATAAAGCTTCTTTGCTGTTGCCAACCTTTTTGTTGCTTGTGTTTCTGGTTATTTTATTTTTCCGTGTGCCTTCTTTGTACCCATTCTCTACTCATTATTACTGTTCTGTGCTTTGTTGGGGGGCCTCTTTAGGTTCACTTTGCATTTTATTTTGAAGGTTAGTTCATTGGCTGGCTTTCTGTGTTTTTACTTCCCTGTTCTTTTAACTTCCTTCCTTAATGCCTGGATCTGTGTTTTGGTTTGGCTGCCCTTAGTCTATTCTGTTTCTTAGTGTGCTGTGTTTAGTTATTTATCCCATGCGTTGTCTGCTGTGATTTTATTTCTTATTATCCCTCAGCCTGGTTGCATATGTAATCACACTGAAATCACTTTGAAACAGTCAATGTATACTATGTGTGAACCAAAAAAGTTGAAGAGATAAACATAAGTATTTACTTAAACATTTGTATGCATTGACAGAATGGTTATGAATAACTTAAAATCATAAATGCTAATCAAACTTGGAATAAAAAAGAAGAAAAAGTTTAATAGTTATTAGTGTAATAGGGTTATGATCTTTAGTAGTGGTTGCAATATTTAAGTATTTTCTTCTTGTAGTGAAAAGTACTTTGAGTGTTTAGAGTAGAAAATGCAGTCCATTCACCATTTTACAATTCTTACAATCAGCTGCTTGGCAATGACGCGTTCATTGCGTTTCATTCAAATTTATGTTGAAGAAGCCTTAAAAAAAGAGTCCCATAGTATATAGCAAAGAAATTCAAAAGTGGAAATGTGTACATGTTCTCCTTTATGTGAACATGCTTAAATGACTCTGTCCTTTGAATTCTTCTGCCTTCTCTTCGTCTTTGGTTTCTCATCTCCCGAGCTGCAGCAGCATCCGTACAGCAGAGCAAAGATTGCCAGAGAGATGATTACCAGGACAAATACTCCCATGACGACAACACCGCCCAGTGCCCACGGCTCCTGATGCATACGATGAAGGAACCACTCCACCCAGTCCTCAGGTGACCCTGTGGGTTTCTGCTGCTCTAGTAGACTGTATAAAGAATGATCAAGCAGATGAAAACCAGGTAAAAACGTGGCCTGATATTTACCTACTCACACAATGTTATTAATACCATCTTTTGGCACTAAGAGCTGAAAGAAGCACATTGTCTGCCAACTAAAAACGGGATTTCACACTCCAAATATCTGAGCAACAGATATGTTATATTTTTATTGGAACGGTCCACTAATCTGCAGATGCTAAGGGCTTTCGTCACCCAGCATATTCACTTTCAAAAACTTACCTCTCCACCGCCATGTCCTGCCAAGTGAACGGCTCACTGAGTCCTAACAGAACGTGAAAACACAGCAGACAACAGAAAGCTTCAACTGTTCAACTGCTTTTTTAATCCACAAGCCAAACTGGAAGCTTTTTTTTTTTTTAAACAGTCCAAAATAACCGTTTACTTTCACGTCGAGCACAGGAGTGGCGTTCTGAATATGCAAACGCAGCACAGTTCCTGTTTGTATTTCCAGGTGACTGCCATTTCAAAGTAAAAGCAACAGCTCATGGTTAATGTTTAAACTCACAAAGGCAAAGAGGAATTCTGATGATAAGGAATGCACACAATGGAGCAGCGGGTCACTGATGACATCCTGATCCTCGCTCTTATAGACTGTGGGGACAACATTAGATATAAGAATAAAGAAATGTTTATTTAATTATGACATAGAATTTATGACACTGTGGTGGCGTCTGCCATTTTTTATGCTGTGGTCTGCTGGAGTGGTGGGATGGCAGAGAGGGACGGGGGAAACAACAAACTGGTGAAGAGGGCCAGCTCTGTCCTCGACTGTCCGCTCAAGTCCATCGAGCAGGTTGGGGAGGAGATGATGTTGTCTAAGCTAACATCCATCATGGACAACACCTCCCACCCCCTGCATGAGACTGTAGGAGCTCATTCAGCAGTAGACTTTTACACCCACAGTGTAAGAAGGAGCGCTACCGCAGGTCATTCCTACCAGCAGCTGCTAGACTGTATAACACAATTTAACATGGTTATCCCGCTCATCAGCTGTTTTGTTCACTGTACATTTCACCCGAATCACCCCCCCCCCCCCCCCCCCCCACCCCCCCCCCCCCCCCCCCCCCCCCCCCCTCCCCCCCCCTCCCCATCCCCCC
>VURO01050045.1:5926-17006 GCA_015108175.1 Pelvicachromis taeniatus | reverse complement strand
TGTAAAGGCAGAGCCTTCAGCTTCTATGGAACCAGCTCCCAGTTTGGATTCAGGAGACAGACACTATCTCTACTTTTAAGATCAGGCTTCAAACTTTCCTTTTTGCTAAAGCATATAGTTAGGGCTGGATCAGGTGACCCTGAATCCTCCCTTAGTGATGCTGCGATAGGTTCAGACTGCTGGGGGACTCCCATGATGCATTGAGTTTTTCCTTTTCAGTCACCTTTCTCATTCACCATGTGTTAATAGATCTCCCCTGCATTCAACCATACTTGTTATTAATCTCTGGCTCTCTTCCACAGCATGTCTCTATCCTGTCTTCCTTCTTTCACCCCAACCGGTGGCAGCAGATGGCCCCGCCCCTCCCTGAGCCTGGTTCTGCCGGAGGTTTCTTCCTGTTAAAAGGGAGTTTTTCCTTCCCACTGTCGCCAAAGAGCTTGCTCATAGGGGGTCATATGATTGTTGGGTTTTTCACTGTATGTATTATTGTAGGGTCTACCTTACAATGTAAAGCGCCTTGAGGCGACTGTTGTTGTGATTTGGCGCTATATAAATAACATTGAATTGAATTGAATAAAGGCCCCAGTCCACTAGGAGGTGCAAACCCAGAACCTTCTTGTGAGGCTTTACGTTTTTACTTTTTCTTTACCACAGAATAAAGAAGTAAAAGCTAAACGAGTTGCAAAATATACTTTGGCAGTCATGTGAGGGATGCAATGCAAAGCAAACAGCATTTGATCTAAAGAATGGTAGTTGCAGTTTAACATGGAGACAAAACATAATAGCAAACCTAATAAATGTTTGTGATTTTTCCCCCCCCTTTTTTTTTTTTTTTTCTCAAAGCCAAACTCAACATTGCAAAACTCTCTGACAACATGTGGCCATCGTTTGTGTTACTGCTGTGATGAAAGTTCAGTTCATCCACACCAGACGATGAATAAATGAGACCACCTTTTTCCTCCATGCCATCCAATAGAGCTCCTTGGGATTTAGGTCAGCGCTCAGGAAGTGCCATTGTAATATATTTAACTAATACATATGTTTAAGCCTCCTCAAGCAATAATCTATTTTCTTACAAAATATTTATTTACAGCTGTGGTAGCTGTGTTTGTCAGTGCATTAAACACCACACACATGCACACACGCAGTGACAAATTCTTTATGTTAAAAACTCTCATTTCACATACACATTTCCCAAAACGATTCCTGGCAAAACGGAGCAATTACGCTTCACCTTCTGTTCCAATTCTCCCTCTACTAAATGGAAAATTGGAAAGCTCCCAGAAGCTGTCCAACTCCTGGGGACTGCTGGAATGATGCATTACGTGACAAAGACGAAGCTTTGCCCTGAGATCAAAGCAGGGATGATGAAGATGCACGATGGGAAAACTGAGTCAAAATAAAGAGTGCTTTTAGTTTTTAGCCTCGATTTAGGACAAAATAATCAGGGGGTCGTCACGAATCCCTCGTGACACTGCTGTTTGACAGTTAGGTGTATAATGTAACGACTAATTGGTGACACAAAGTGAGATGACACTATGTCTTTCTACCCGACCCAGTTCTACTACTTTCAATGCTTTACAGCTACCTTAGCTTGCCCATAATTACAACAGGATAACAAAACTACCCGACGACATCTGCAGATCGGCACCCTCCCTGCCAGCCAGCAGCTAGCAATTCAAACCAGCGTAATGCAACTATCAGCCCAGCGCTGTAAAAACAGATGCAATTACTCAGGTGAAAAAGAGCAAGAAGACGTACAAAGAAAAAAAAAAAGCTATATTAATCCCATGAGGCTAAGCTTCATTAATCGTGAAACAGAAAAGTGAAGCATAACCAGGAAAAGCTCCATCAGGAAATTTAAATGTCAGTCTAGCAGCCGGGGATCGGTCCGCCAGGGCCTCCCCTCCTGGCCGCTGCCCAGCACACACTGCACCTAACCCTCCAGCTCGCTCTAGAACGGTTCGCAGCCGAGTGTGAAGCGGTGGGGATGAGAATCAGCACCTCCAAATCCGAGGGCATGGTCCTCAGCCGGAAAAGGGTGGCGTGCCCACTCCGGGTCAGGGACGAGTCCTTGCCCCAAGTGGAGGAGTTTAAGTATCTCGGGGTCTTGTTCACGAGTGATGGGAGAAGGGAGCGGGAGATCGACAGACGGATCGGTGCTGCGGCTGCAGTGATGTGGACGCTGCATCGGTCTGTTGTGGTGAAGAGAGAGCTGAGTGTAAAAGCCAAGCTCTCAATTTACCGGTCGATCTACGTCCCTACCCTCACCTATGGTCACGAGCTGTGGGTAGTGACCGAAAGAACGAGATCGTGGATACGAGCAGCGGAAATGGGCTTCCTCCGAAGGGTGGCTGGACTCTCCCTTAGAGATCTTCACATCGAGAGGAGTCAGTTGAGGTGGTTCGGGTATCTGACAAGGATGTCTCCTGGGCGCCTCCTGGGTGAGGTGTTCTGGGCATGTCCCACCGGGAGGAGGCCCCGGGGCAGACCCAGGACACGCTGGAGAGATTATACAATATATATTAGATCTCTGCTTAGGCTGCTGCCCCTGCGATCTGGCCCCAGATAAAGCGGGCGGGCGGGCGGATGGATGGAGTTTTTATAACATAATTCCCCTAATTCCACTATTCCAATCACTTCCTAAACAAAGTTTTTATTATCTGGCTCAATTATTTAGCTCAATGCTGTGCTGTTGACTTTCCATTCTCAAGCAAACTGCTTGTTCAAGTGTTGGACTTCTTTCTGTTATGATGTCAGTTATCATCAGGGCATCCAAATGGGTTGTGAGTGGCCAAAAAAGTTAAGTCTGGAATCTGCCTACCATCAATTAGGGGGAATATGGAGAACATAACAACCATGGTCACAAGAGTAATATGTACCAGTCTCCTTTTAAAGTTCAGCATAACATTGCAGTTGCAAGAATGAGAAGCAAGCCACTGCAGTCGAGAAGCCTCAGAGTAAACAAGTCACAAATCTTGGTAGAAGGTGCAGCTCAAACTACTCTTCTCCACAGTGACATTGTCGGGCAGATACAGCTGGGAAGAGGAGGCTTAGGCCTTGGCAGCATGCAGCCACACCTTGGGAACGCATCGGCATCAAAACACAGAAAATTCGTTGCGACTGAAAACCACTGGAAGCTTGGGCTGTACTGCAAGAGAAATGGGGCCAATGGATGAAACGGGAAGGTGTGGAAAAACAGAGTCACCTGGAAAGCGTTATGGAGATGGAAGCTCGTGTGCTTTGCTTGCAAATCAAATCATCACACAATGTCCTCTCTACATCCATAAATCCTTTCCATTGAATGGGTGAAGATACGTCCCTGCACAAGTTTGATATAGCTGTAGGCATAGTGAGGTATTCAAGTGCCTGACAGCAGCAATAGAAGCCCAGACCTCTGTCAATGCAATAACAGATAAAGTAAATCATATCATTTAATTAGAGAAGCGAAGTGGATCTCGACAAAGAAGCCACAAAGCTATTTCCATCATAAACGTATGACCAGACATTGTACTGTGGACTTTAATCTGTCATCATTAACCATTTCTAACTCATCACTGAGAGTTAAAAAAAAGCCCCAAATTCTGTCATCATCATGAAAGTCAGTGTGGCTGCTCTCCCATGTGTTAAAAAACACTTTAACATCATGTAATCCATGAAAAAGAGGATTTACGTGTTAAACTGTGAGCCCATGGGCTGCAGTAACATCACAAGCCTTTAAAAAGTGAGCTTTTGGGGTATGCTGCATATGAATGCTGCTAATGAAACGCTGAGAATGACCACTGATTATTTTAAGGGGCTTGTTACATGGTAAAAAAGTCAACAGCTGTACTGGAAGCAGGGCTGATGTGTTTTCATCTGGGACAAACCATTAAAAAGAAATGGCTAAATCAGCTAAATTCAGAGGACGGTATGTGCCCACCTGACAACCGTAACTCTACTATTTGTTAAGCTTGAAAGCAGGGGTCTCAAACTGGCAGCCCGGGGGCCACTTGCGGCCCACGTCACCCCTACTTGTGGCCCGTATACTGACATGAAGACATATAATGCAATTTGTCCCTTAGAAGTGACTTTTTTTGTTGCTGTTTGTTGAGTGCAATGTTAGAATAAGTTCTTTAAAAAGCAAAACAAAATATTTATTATGAAGGCAACATGAGCAGAGAGTACAAACATGCTGAGGGATAGTCTGTGTGATGTCCGTGTGCCCTGAGATGAAGCTGTGTGTACTTATTAAGAGCTCAGTGGATAAAATCTTCACACCGGTGTGTGTAAGATGGAGAAAGAAAGTAATTCTGGAACAATTCATCGCTAAATGGCTCCAAATTAAATATTACTGCTGTTTACGGCGCTGGGTGAATTTCATACATCAAGCTGCTCGTCATCAGTCTGCGCTCTCCAGCAGTGGGTAGAAAAATCGCCAACTAGCCACTGAAACATGAGCATCAGACGAAGAGGCCTTAATGATGTTGGAAAAAGCCGACAGTCATCTGCCTACCAGTACTAAAGTAGAAACGTCTAGCTGTGATTGGGAGTGTACACAATCCCTACTTGTAACAGACCTACTGTCCAGGCTACATGCAGTAAAATTCACTAATGACAATGCTCCAATATCTGATCACACTGCCAGCTGCTAATGGTCTGTTAAGCCATTAATGATTTACAGAATGAGGAGAACTTTATTTCTCATGCTTGCTACATCAGGACTTGCTTTTAATGAAAGAAATATGTTAAATGAAAGAACGAAATTGTTCAATAGAATCCAGCAATGTGTGAAGATATCTTGCAAGACCCTTCAAACTCAGTGGTCTTCACCAACATCATCAGGTAACAGCACATGGGCAGAAAATGACAGAACCTGCTCTCCAGACCGCAGCAATGCTGGGGATAACTCAGTATCCTCCGATTCCAACAAAATACCTGGAGCCCTATGAATGACACACCTCCATCTGCTCGTGTCGAAAACAGGAAATGATAAGATAATGAACTGCAACCAGAGAAATAATGAAATAATGAGGTAATGCATGTAGCACGGAGCTACAACACAGGAATTCGTGTTGAATTCATCAAGAATCATATCGGGTAAAAATGATGGCTCTGACTTTGGCAGTGGCATCAGAAAAACTATCAAAACGGGTCAATGAAACTTCTTTTTTTTTTTTAAATTGGTGAAAAGAGTAAATGGGGTGTGGCCAAACTGGTTTGAGCTGAGTTTCACAAACGTCCAAAGTGAACAACAAACCTTGAGATGAAGTCAAGAAACAACAAGATCACATCTGACTGGGTGTCTGTAGGCCGAGGGCAGGAATCTAAGGCTGCAGTATGCATGCACACGCACGCACACACACACTTATCGAGACTAGACAGTTGAAGAGTGGAAACTGTGCCTTGGTCTGATAAATCTCAATTTCTGCTGAGGTGCACAATTTAGTGTCGACTGCATAAATCTAGAGAGCTAATCTTCCTTCAAACGTCAAATGCCGAGTTCGTGCCACAGGTGGCATTTTGTTCTACCAGTAACTGTTTATTTTCTGTGCCCAATAAGGCTACATACTCACATAAAGCCTTTTGGTTGCATATAATGCAGTAAAAAAAAAAAAAAAATCAAAGAAAAAAAAGACTTCTGGGGATCACCAAGTCAACCCTACTGTTAAACAAATAATTGTATGAACTCTTCTAAATGGTGCTGACAGTGATAACTTAATGATTCAGAGACCTGCCATCTTCTACAGTGGCAAATTGTAAATTACCATTATAATTAAATAGCTGCCAAACACACCAGCCATGCCAGGTTTGGGTTGGATGACACAGTTGTGAGGTTTCCTGTTAACTGTCAGGAAAGGGCAGATTAAGCTAGATTTTCCCTGCATGCACCTAAAGACTGAGCATACTGGACAGGCAGGTGGTGGTCATCTTGTCAGATGAAGGCAATGGGCCACTCTGTCTACTCCCCCTGTTTAAACTTAATCAGCAGACAACACATCCAATGAAAACTGGCATTCAGTGTCACAGGCTGTGTTAAAACACATTTAGGTCTCTGGGTAAATTCCAGTGTACGCCATTTATTTCAGTTAAAGTTGAATCATTAGTATGCTACGTCATACACGAAAAGCAGTCGAGTCAAGCCTTTGATCAGGCACGCTCTAATTTGCATTAGTCCTGGGCTAGCTAGCACTGCAGGTGCACTATATTCTTGCCAGAAAGGAGACGAGAGAGAGAAAAGACTGATATGTGCCCTTGGCTGAACGCTCACATTAGACACAGAGGACCTTTTAAGGACCCCGGCACAGGGATGCCTGGAGGCTGCCAACACGTAGGAGTACCGATATGGCATGGCAGCTAAAGGGGAAGGCGATAAATGCACCATGGATAGCACTATACTTCCCAAATTTAGAGAGACTGCAGGAGAGCCATCATAATAAAGATAAGCCTGTTCCTTAAGGATTTCTTGAGAATATTCAGTTTTTTAACCAGTTACATTTTTCATTTATTTTATTGTTTAATAATAACTCCAAGTCAGTAGCAATACTATTAGTTATTGTACTCAAGTACCTTAACTACAAAAATATTCCAATCAACAAAGTGCATATAAGTAAGAATATTATTACCATTGTCCTTCCAAAAATAATGGAAATTCTATATGAATATGAAGTCAATTATGGACACCACTTAAAATCGGGTTTTTAGTGGTGATCTCTGCTCCCCATCCTGCTCTCACTGGCTGTTTGCACGAGGACAAGGCTACAATCCTCCACTGACAGACAGCATGGTTCACAGAGCCGCCCTCTATCCAGCCAAATGCTATTTGGTCATTCTTAGTCAACTTAGTCCAGTGAAAGTGGTGACAGTGTGTCACAAACAGTTACCATGGCTGCTCCAAGTGGTTACAGTAATTAGTTATAGTAATCACATACGTCAGGCGGGAAATCCAAAGTGTGGAATCATTTTGAGAGAGTGGAAGAAGGTGACATACTGAGTGTGCAGGCAACAGTGCTCTTATTTCTTGACATACATTTGAAACATGTAAGTCGACCAACATGAGCAGAGTTTTTCTATTCAACATGTTTTAGTGTTGAGCAGGGCTGCCACGATTAGTCGACTAGTCACAATTACGTCGTCTATCAAAATCGTTGACGACTAAGTTAATAGTCGACGCATCGTTTGAAGCTTTGTAGGATTTAAGAGTGTAATAACAGACTGAAACAGAAGATGGCAGCACTGCATGAACAAGGATGCCAGCTGACCCCCGAAGAAGAAGAAGCTGTGTCCCAGAATTCATAGCGCGGCCCTGCTTCAACAATGTCTGTGGCTAGTTAGTTTTAATATTACTCTTATTATTCTTTCTGGGTTACAAAATAAATGTTTAACATATTCAGGCGAGAATGTAGCTGTGTAAACCTCAAATATCTGCTCAGTTTATCAAGACCCCACATATTTTCAAAAACGCGCCAACGTTTTCGTCTGTTAACCACCAGCTCGATAGCTAGCCGGGGGTCAAGGCTCGGTGAGAACACTGGACTCCAGTGTCCTGTTATATTTTAGATAGCAAGGAGCAGACGGCTGAGTGTATTAATCTTCACCGAAACAATATGCAGATTTCATTAAAATGTAATAAACTATCATCTTGTCTTTATTTGTAGTTAGCACATAGCTTAAACACTCAAAGCTGTAAGCTAATGATAGTTCTATAAGAGCAGATGCATGCTGGTGCAATAAGCTGGACGCTTTACGTCCAATGGATGATGATCTGATTAGTCGACTAATCGCAAAAATAATCGGTGACTAGTCGACTATCAAAATAATCGTTTGTGGCAGCCCTACTGTCCACAAATTTTCAACCGGGATGAGGTAGGTGCTCTGGAAGTTCATGGTAGGTTTCCTGTGTTGTTCTTGAACATCCTAACCGATTTCCTCTCGTGCGAGGGTGACAGTCCGGGTCTTTTTTCAGACGATGGCAATACACCTGAATAACCTGTAGTTGCAAATCGACCTGCAGCTGATGAGCATGGAAACTCCAGAAGACCTTCCCAACTTCACAAATCTTCAATTCTCCTCCTGACTTCCTCAGACTATTCCAGTGTTCTGAGTGTTAGTCAATTCAGTGAGTGCTATCAAACAAACAGAAACTACCAGTCTACAGGCCTTAAAAGACACCGTAGAACATTTAACACCAGCTACTAAAGTATTTAAGTGAATGCATGTACACATTTCAGCCTGTATGTATGTTTTTGACCTCGTGTGGATTAGAAAAACTTCCAATAAATTCAAACTTGTGCATCCAATTCCCTTTTAAAGTCATTAAAGATGTATGCTAAACAATCACAACAGCTCCAAGAAAGTAGCAACATTAAAACATTTATGTTACCGTAGCATTCATGTCTATGGTGAGTGGAAACGTCTGATCACAACTTTAACATGAAACAGCCCACTTGCATCCTGACCTTGCGAAACGCTCTGAGGTCTCGCCGGCTGGCTGCAGATCCTTCACCTCCATCCAGCAGGAAGATCTTGGCCAGGCCCAGCAGGAGGAGCACGGCACACAGCACCACCATGCGCTGTTTGAGCTTCATTTCCACACTGACCGGCCCCGACCTCTTCCTTGCCTGTCGTTGTGCGTTTCCCCCACAGCGGACACCCCTCACCCTTGATGCATGGCCCCTGCAGCTCACCGTCACCTTCCCGCACTGTAAGACCAACTCGTCTGAAGGACCCGAGCTTTTCCGCCTTTTCCCTGGAGTTGCAGTCTAAGCAAACAGGCAGTCACCAGCAGGGAGACAGCAGGAGAACTAGGCGAGAGAGATGAAAGATGTGCTGTCAATAATATGTGGAGAGAAAACTGATTGATTTGCTGCCTCTCTGGCTCGGTTCCCCTCAGGGCAGAGGATGACCCAGTACTGCAGCACAGCTGAAACCTGTCCAGAATGTGCAACTACATCACGATGACACAGTCTGCTCTGTGGAAATGTGTGCGTACGTTCAAAAGTAAGCTTTGCGCCAGCAGCAAAGCTTACTTACTGTAGCTGCTGTTGCCAGCTGGGCTTTGTTAAATGTGAGGGCACCACATCTACAACAAAGGTGGTTCACATCCCTTCCTCTCCTGCACGAGGATGAGGGGATAGGGTGGTGACGGGGTGTTGTTGAACCCGAAGAAATGATGGACATGTCATCCTGCTGTGGTGCAGAGGGGGGTCCACTCCTGCTGCTAGTGGTGGTTGACACATTACAGTGGCTCTGCCTTTAACGCAGAGAGGAGTTTCCTGAACCACAGTGATGCTCGTCTAATCACAAACCTTCATCTTCAGCTACACACAAACGAGGCGTTACTGATCACAGCGGTTAAATTACCCAGCTGCCACGTTCACCTGCCCGTCACTTACCTGCCTCTGCTGCTCTCGTTGTGGCTGACGAGCCGAGGGTAACGTTACCAAGCTGTGACATAATGACAACAAACCGGGCACGAACGAGCTACATTTCAAACACCGGTTAAAAAGCTCTATCGACACGGGTTTGGCCACGCAAGCATCGGCGTCTCCCATACAATTGCTCTTTCATACAGCCACCGAGGAAACGGCTGGCGAACACTGCCCGCATAAAAACCACCTAAAATACCCGAACGCTACTTTTCTACCGGAGACTGCTCCCGTTATTCATTTCTGCCAGGTCACCACGGGCTCGTTCACATCCATGACAACACAGCTAGCCGTTTAGCAAACCGCTGTACACCTTGATGTGTGCGTTAGCTAAAGCAGCCCGCTAGCAGCACACAGTACGTCGTCTGTTGTGTTTACTGGGTACAGACCGAGCACACTTACCTTATGCTCATACGCCGTTCACTGTAGATTACGTAGCACACAGCTGCTCCTTCAGCCTTTCGAAACGAAAGTTGATGTTTGTAAATTGGCTAGGTGCTATAAGTCGCGGTGATTTGTCTCTCTCTATATTTTTTTTTAAATCCCCTTCGGAAGCTCCCTTTCCTCCGCCCTTTTCTTCGATTCCTTCTGTGCCCTACCGTGTCCACTTCCGAAACACTTCCTCCTCCTGCATGACAGCCAGGTAGCCACCAGGTGGCAGTGTTGCCCCGTAGGGCCCGCCCCCAGAAACGGAAACACCACGCGTATGTGCATAGGTGTTGCATATGCAAAATAAAATGCAGTGTGGCTCCTGGTATATTATTAATGACCGATAACGATCTGTGTGGGATATAACCTATGAGTGGAACACGACCTTTTGCTGACTTCTGAAGAGGGAGATCCCACAAAAGGTTTGGGAACTACTTACAAAAAAAAAAAGTCCCCGAACCTTTTTTTTTTTTTTTTGGACATGTGACCCAGTGTCATTATAGATTTACACTATTCTTAAAAGCTGTCCGTGACCAGAGTTAAGATTTTGAGAACAGTTTGGGGTCTGGGTTTCAATTAGAAACTGATGTTGAAAATAGATTTGTCAGGGAACTGGAAACAGCCTCCCTTTGCTTTGATGCATTATCATAGAGCCATTAATACATGCTCATAGCTTTAGTGATTCCTGGTCACCTCTCCCCCCCCCTCTGAGCAGATGCTTTTGTTTGACTCACTCTCATTTTCCACCTTGGAAAATACCTCCCTCATGCTACTCACAGCAACATTTGTCTACATATTTTGTATGTGTGATAAACAGGAAGAAGAAGGAACGATCGCAGGTATTCAGATACTTAAAAATCACCAGCGATAATGGAAAACTTCATGAAAGTAGCTGAGTCAAGCCTTTTGGCATGACTTCAGCCTGCTTGCAAGGTGCATGACACAGAGGTGAAACTCAACAGCAACATCCTGGATGAAGACCACAGATAAATGCACTGCACAAGCATTAAAAGTTGCTCTTGATGCTACAAGTGTTGCAGACGTTTTGACCTTTAAAGGCAGCTGACTAACGGTCGCATTTACCCCCCCAGTACCAGTAAACGTACGAGGCAACACCTCCACATTCTTGTTGTTTGGGCAAAAACTTTATTTTTCGCTATGAAAGGTTTTTTTCTTGGAAGACAGACCACATCAAAAAAATTTATTTTAAATCATTTTATTTGAATAATTAGGAGGCCTGAGAA
>VURO01050043.1:51279-61815 GCA_015108175.1 Pelvicachromis taeniatus | reverse complement strand
TTTGCCCCCCCCCCCCTCTCTTTTTTTCTCTTTTTTTTCTTTTCCCCTTTTCCCCCCCCCCCCCCCCCCGTCTGCATGTGTGTTTCTGTGTTGACTTTCAAAATGGTTTTTAAATGTTGCTCTCTCTTCATGTTATGCCCCAGCCTGCCACTACCACTACTCTGATTTCTCTGCTATTCTCTGTTCTAGCATGTCGCTTTCTCTCTTTTCTGTTTCTTTGCTTTCACCCTCAACACCATGTTGCCAATCAAATTAAATCATTTTCATTCACATGGCTTCTGAGACTGTTTCTTTTTTTTTTTCTTTTTTTTTTTAATGCTGCCCAGTTTGTAACTGCTCTGTATATTTGTCTGTGTCTCCCTCTTTCTTTCTCTCTGTCTGCCTCCTTTCTCATTTTCTTTCTTTTTTTTTTTTTTTGCTCTTCGCCATGTTGGCAGGGCCCAATCTACCAGCTGATATCAGCATTCCTTGGCACTCCGCCAACTGGCAACACTGCAGGAGAGAAAAAAGAGAGAGGGGAGAGAGAGGGGAGAGGGAGAGAATGAAAGAAAATTAGTGAATAATAGACGGAGGGAGGGAGGGAGGGAGCGAGAGAATGAGAGGGGGATGGGAAGAAGTATGAATCAGGGAGAGAAAGAAAGACAGAAGGGAAAGGAATACGGTGAGAGAAAGAACAATAATGGTGGATTAAGAAAGGACTCTGTCTGTGTCTGTGTAAGAGAGTGTGCGTGTGTGTGTAAGTGTGTGTGTTTATGTGATTGATATGGTGTGATATCCCTGTGAGTCATAGCTGAGCTAAAATGTCAACTGGCTACATGAGAATCTCTTTGTCATCAAGCCTCAGTAACTCACACACACACACACACACAAATACACAAATCCATATAAACACATATGTGACCGTACCGCCTTGTGAACAAAAATGTGGGTGACACACCTGCGAGCACAGATGTTCCATTGTTTTTGCCACAGTGATTTATGACCTTTTTGTTGTGCCGTGGGTGCTCCCGCTCGCGTCTCAACTCCCGCAAAAACGATGGACAAAAACCAGCCACGGCGCACACAAATTCGGTGGAAGTGAGGCGAAGTGCTGCGCTCTCAAAATATTTGGGCGTGTGAGCGTGCCCTGCCAAAATGCTTGTGCGTGTTCAATGCGCAGTATCACACTTCACGTTTCAGCTGACTCTGTTATCTGGGGTGACAGTCGCAGTACAGTCGAGACAACAGCAGCAGCGGCGGCAGCAGCAGCAGAATAAACTCACATATATAAATGACTTCAACAATTAAGCATGACTAAGCAATGTATGGGTGAACGCCACCACACCCAAACAGCAGATTTATTGTTCTGGCTAGGTGCATGCATACCAAATGTGAGTGTGAGTGTGTCCGGGCCTGATTTAAGCAAAAAAAGCTGCTACTGTATAACTGTTCAGGAAGGGTGTGTGGGGAAGTCAAAACATTGCGCGCCCATCCTGTTTGGGACAGTCCGTGTCCTGTGGTGGTGCCCTTAACTCCTAAACACACACACACACACACTTATGCACATTCACACTTCAGATAATCATCCCATATGTGCTAACAGTATGCCGGTGTGTGTGGTGAACACATGCAGGAGGCAGAACAGGTGCACACCTGTTACACATTCAGTGCGTACACCCACGCAGGCTGAGGAGCAAGTGACGATCAAATAGAGATTTTCTTGGTGGTAAACACGCACGTGCATTAAACTGCATTGTTGAGTGTGCATTTGCTGCTTTGCGATCAGAATTTAGGGTGGAATCCATTCAAAGGGTCTTTCAATCCTGTTTGGCAAAACGCTGCTACCTGCAGTTCATCGCTTGATATTTCAAAAGCATTACGCTGATACTATTATTCCTAATTTATTTAAAGTCTTTAGTTAGATAATTGTCTTAATATGCTGTAAAAAAAACCCAAAAACAAGCTGGGAACAACTTCATGTGCAGCAATTGTTTGATTTTTGATTGCAAATAATATTCTGAGCTTTCTATGCTTGTTTTTGTCCTCAGACAATTACAGGAGGAGACTGCCACAGGACTGTGTCCCCCCTCAGCAGAGACACTAAAGAATGGCATAACATCACACACAATGCTGGTAAGACTTTTTTCTCTTTTCCTATATGCAAATGCATCAACACACACAGACTCATACCATCAAAGTTTGTGCAGTTTTTAGAATCTGGCCAAGGTTGTGCTAGAAAAGCTAATTATGCACAACATGCAAATTTAACCTTTTCGGGAGGTTTTCAACTTTTAACTCCTTCTTCAGTTGCTGGTTGCCGCTCATTATCTGTCTCTCTCCCTCTCTCTGTGTTTTGTACTGATAGAGGATGGATTCTCCACCAGAGTGTGTGTTGTCTCTTTCTTGTGAGCAGACCCAGTCGCCCCCAACGCTGCCATCTCTGGACCACAGCCCCCAGATCTCCTCTCCTCACACTCAGCTCTCTCTCCCCGATAGCCCCATTGTCCTGCCCATTCACAGCTCCGAACCTTCCCCCCAGAGCCCGGACACTGCGCCTTATTTCCCCCTCTCTCCGTTCCCCCTCCACGAGGGTAATAACAGCAATCACCATGCTGTTGATGAAGAAGATGACGAGGAAGGGCTGGATGGAGTCCCTCCATCCCCAACGCCGGCAGTGGCTTTGTTCCCAGGAGGAGGGGGACAAGAAGCTGGATGCAGCCCTTGTTTGGACTCCTCTCCCCCAGACACGCCATCAGCACCATTACTCGGGTGTGGTGCCCTGGAGCTGGCCCTCTCTTCAGGACAGAGTGTGAACTGTAGCGATGAACTAGACCTCCAGCTGTTCCAGAAGGATACTGTTACCAGGGCCACACCTGGAGTTGGAGGGGCCTCTTCGGGGCCTGCACTCAGGTATCCCTGTCATGTATGTGGAAAGAGATTCAGATTCCAAAGTATTTTGTCTCTTCATGCACGAGCTCACAGTCTGGACAGAGACCGGCGAGCTTCAGCTCTGTATAGGACTGGGCTCCCCTCAGCTCCCCTAAAGCAGCACCTCAAAATCCAGCAGAACCACAAAGACCTAATTCCGAATCACAGAAGTCACTCAAACCAGCGTTTACTGCCTGGGACTCTCATCCAGCATCTCACAGAAGACGATGAAGTCAATGGTGAGGTCAAAGGTCTTGATGATGGACTACAAACAGACCAGAACCCCAGTTTTTTACTGGATGACAGCACACCCTTGACCCCTCCGCTGACAGAGGACCCTGTGTCCGTGACCTCTCCCTATTCTTCAGCCACCGGGGAGGGCGTATCTGCTTCCATCACGCCTACGTTTCGCTGCCATGCCTGCAAAGGAAAATTCCGAACAGCTTCAGAGTTGGCACGGCATGTACGCATTCTCCACAACCCGTACAAATGCACTCTTTGTCCCTTTTCTGCCAGCCAAGAAGAAAGCCTGGCATCCCACTTACAGGAGTGCCACCCTTCTCCCGAGGTACCTGCTCTTCCACCAGCATACCCTTCAAGGCCCATCATCGCAACCCCTGACACCCCAGTACCCACGCCGACCCACACCCCAGCCCCAACCCCGAGCAACTCACAGCTGACATCAGTTGCTGCAGTGGGCGGGTCCTCCTCACTGCCAGCATTTCGCTGTGACACTTGTGGACAGCGATTTACGCAGTCGTGGTTTCTGAAGGGACACATGCGAAAGCACAAGGACTCCTTGGACCATAAGTGCCAGGTATGTGGCCGTGGCTTCAAGGAGCCTTGGTTCCTCAAAAATCACATGAAAGTTCATCTCAACAAACTTGGCCTCAAGGCCGGACTGGGAAACCCTGGGGGACCAGGAAGTGCTGAGCAGCAGTCTAAAAGCTCCCTCAACGCCCTCTACTCCAGTCTCCTTCTGACTCAGCGAGGAGGTGGTGCCAGAGGAGGACAGGGAAGATCAGACAGAGAGACTGGAGGCAGAATTGGGATGGGTTTGAGTAAGTCAGCCATCCTGGGCTATCTCGGTTTGCCTAGTGATGGCAGCGGGGCTAGCTGCATGGAGAGACTTCAAGCAGTGGCTCAAGTAGCAGAGATGGGAAACGGTGGTGGCAGTGGTACTGCAGGGGGAGCAGATTCTGGAAGAGGAGGGGGAACGAGTAGAGCAGGGGGAACCGGGGAAACTCCAGCAACAGTTTCAGAAGGAGGAGATCAGGCAACGTGGTGGCAGCTGGTGGCTCGCAGCCTGGCGGTAGCTCAGCAACAGAGACCTCATCAGCGAGGCCAGCAGCAAGGGCAACGAGGCCCGGGGCGGAGTTCAGTGATCACAGAGGTCGACCAAGTCAGAGCCTACCTTGGAGGCCTGGATCCTAGAGAAGAGACCGGAGGACCAGGAGGACCATGGGAATGCCCAGACTGCGGAAAGCTGTTCCGCAGTCTACAGCAGGTGGTAGTTCATGCTCGAGTTCACACTCAGAGGCCCCAGAAAGGAGGTGGCAGCGAAGAGGAAGGGAGCAGTCATCATAGAGGAGTGGGGCTGGGAAGAGGAGGCAGCGGTGAAGTGAGACAAGAATCCCAGCTACACAGCGCTGTATCCCAACAAATGGCAGAACTGAGACAGGAATCAAAATTGATTGGTGGTGGATCACAGCAAGCTGGAGCAGCTACAGGGTTTCACTCTGTCATCTCAAGCTTCAAAGGTGTGACATGAGTGTTTTTTGGGTTGTGTTTGTTTGCTAGCATATAAGAATCCATTGTTTTTCAACTTATGCTTTTCTATTGTCACTAGAATCTCAGCTGCTATCTTTACATTTTCTACTTTATTTCCTTCTTCCCGACTTGCAGGAGAAAATGGGTTGACGACAGTCTCCTCCATACCTTCAGTTTCCACCAGGGAGCGAGTGCGTGGCAGAGGGATAAAAGACTGCCCCTACTGTGGCAAAGCCTTTCGCTCTTCACACCATCTCAAAGTGCACCTCAGAGTTCACACAGGTGAGATACTTCTGTGAGTTTAACACACCGTGTTTACTTTTTTAACCTTTATAAATCCCTGGAAAGGTTGCATTGAGCATCCTTGCTTTTCTAGAACTACAGTTTTTTCTTTTTTACCCCAGAGGCCTGGCCAGCGCTAATCATAGCCCTCTACTGCAGGCAACTGAGCTGCTCCACCGGAGCAACTCCAGCTTAAGTGCCTTGCTTGAGCGTATATTAACAGTAGTTTCTGGGGGGAAAAAATCAAGCCACTCCAGGGATTAAAAAGGGAAATTGCTCACTTTTCTTACTGGCCTCTAACCTTGCTACCAGTGAACGGTACAAAGGACAACCTTTTCATGTCTTCTCCACTAATTAAACAGTAATCCTCATGTCTCTATTTCGATTTGTATAATGCAAAATTTTGCAAAATGAAACTGGTGTGGTTTGGTGTCTTTTTTTTAATAATCTATTTATTTTTATGTGCACTTTATGGACACAGATTTATTTCGTGTCAACTATATAAAGATACGTAAATACAATAAAGAGAAAAACACATTTTAGAAAACTTTTTAAGACAAAAAGAAAAAAGAGAGGAAATGTTTAGTGCAGGATTTCTGATAATGAACAAGTTGGACTAATGAAAGTTAGAATCTCAAACACCACTCACTCATACTATTAATTAATGATCCATATTCATAAGCCTTTATCAGCATGAGTCATTGTCACTTTTCATTATTTGCTTTCAGGTGATGTATTTGATCAAAATTAAAACCCATCTCTCATTTTTCGAGATGCCACCAATCACTGGATGGAGAACTTCCCATAGAGACAGCAGCCAAAAAATACACACTGAAGTCTTTTTAAGAGTTTACATCATCATTACTCATTTTATAGCTGAAAGGACTTATCTCAGCGCTTTTATATTTTTCCCAATCACGCACTGCTCATTTTCTCATACACAACTGCCTCTGTTCCATCAAGTGATTATCACATGGTCAGTAATTAAAGCAAATGCATCAAATTATGATAATGCTCTCTTCAGAATCTCGTTTCCCATCGAGAGTTTTGTCCCGTCTTTAGTGTTTGTTTCACCAACACAATCAAGTTGTCTCTGCATATGTACGTGCGCCTGCGTTCGGGCCTGCACTCCTGCTATGTGACCAGTTTTTTTCCTACTTTTTTGTCTCTTAGGGAATAAGACCATTTATGTTTTACGTTTCCTGCTGTTAATGTGCAACATCATCCCTTTTATCTTTCCCAGCTGTCATTTTTAATGAGTAATGGAATACTGCCATCTCTCTTTAAAACATGTAACTGCACTCCTTACTCAGAATTGCTCAAATGACCTTTGAGCAGCTTATGCTTGCTGCGATTTTGCAATATGTGCTGTAGCGTTTGAGCATAGTAAATGTACTTTTTATCCTATTTTAATAAAGATTGTATTTTTTTGTGCATCTTTTGCACATGAAACCATTTAGACTGCTGAAATTTGTCCTCGGGTCTGTAATTCACCTGGTGTGTACTCATGAGATAGTCCTCAGTACATAGGAGTTCATGAAACTGATTAAAAATAAGAATTATTTACATGCAAATTTCATTTTAGCTGCCATAAAAGAGTAACAAGTATATAGCTAGGGTGACCAACCGTCCGCTTTTTTTTGCACTTGTTGACTTGAAAAGTCTGTATGACATTTTTTATTTCAACCTAACCCTAACCCTAACCCTTACAGAGAAGGCATCGCTTAAACGTGTTAGAGTTTTCTTTAAGCAAACAGTATCATTCAAGTTCTTCACGACGGGGCCAAGTGTTCTCTTTTTTGGAAATCAAAATATGATCACCCTAATATATCGGTATTGGAAAAAGTAATTCTAACCTTGTTTTATTTGCAAAACTGGCTTTCCTGTGAAAAAACATGATTTGTTTATTCGTTTATGAACAAGTCCCAATCATCCCTGCTCCACAACTGTGCTCAACACTTTGTATGCTTGTGTTTCTTAGCAATAAGAAGCTTGCTCCCGGCAACTCTTCCAAATAAGCGATATTTGTTCAGTCTTTTTTTAATTGTACTGTCATGAACTTTAATATTTAACATGCTAACTGAGGCCTGTAGAGTCGGAGATGCAGCTCTTAGGTCCTTTGCGGTGTTAACACACTCCTGAACTGACCAGACCAGAAAACTGCTAAAAATTCTGCTTTCATAGAAATGCTCAGACTTGCTGATGATCATTTAATCAAGCATATTTGATTAGCAGCACCTGGGTGCTACTTACTTTATTATTTAATTCCTATGGACGTCTCAAGGGTATTCTTAGCTTATCGTGGGGTTTCAAGGACCTGTGAATGACTGTACATATGTGTATAAGAGGCAGCTGTTTTTCATGGTCAAAGCGAGTACCATCAGGTTGTTACTAAAGAAAAAAAACCCTCCTGTGTGTGAAATCAAAATGGTGTATGCTATAAAATAGCTTATGGTATATAATATCATTAATACTATCACAAAGGTATTTCACTAACTCTAATATAAAAAATTTTTAAATCACCATAATATTTTTTTCGTTCTTACTCAATGAATATTAATTTTTGGGGCATTCATTCTGGAGCATGTAATGAGTCCTGCTGTCACAGGGAGCAGGAATTAATTTAAATTCTCTAGTAATAACTAATAGCAGCGTTCTATGATTATTACCAGACATTTTTTTCTGCCTTTATTTTTTTGCTGCTCTATAAATAAACGTTCTTCATCATATTTTCCCTAGGTGAGAGACCCTACAAATGCCCCCACTGTGACTATGCGGGTACTCAATCTGGCTCTCTGAAGTACCATCTCCAGCGGCACCACAGGGAGCAACGCAATGCCTTATCAGCTGCCTCAAATTCCTCCTCCTCCTCTGGTCTCACCTCCGCTATCAACAGTTTGACCTCTGGAACCTCTGGATTGGTCAAGCAGCGCCGATCTCAACCCAATCACTGCCCGGTCAACCGGGCTCCAACAGACAACCCCGCCTCTCGACCCAGCCAGCAGTCCTGGCTCCTGGGACTTCCAGACCAGCGGGAGCATCGAAAGGCCTTAGCAGCTCTAAGGGATGTTGACCTGGAGACCCAGTACAGGTACCTGTCTGGAGTAATGGGCGCGCTTTACCAAGGTGGAATGGAAGGAGGCTGGATCAGGGAGTCTCCTCCACCAAAGGCACCTAAGGTGTCACGGCGTAAGCCCCTTACTACAAGCCGAATGGTTCAAGCATCAAGTGACAAGGAAGTACCTGTGCCATCAACTCAGGAGGGTGGGTTTGAACCACTGGATCTGTCCCGTCGCACTTCACCAGGTCTTGGAGGGATGGAGGAGGATGGAGGCATGAGTGTAAGGGAAGGAGGTGAGGATGCTGCAGAGGATAGTTCAGCAGGGGTCAAACTGAGCCAGTGTTTGTTTTGTCCTTTTCGAACATCGTCAGCGGAGCTGATGGCCATGCATCTCCAGGTCAACCACACCAGTAAGTCCAGGCGCAAAAGAAGCGCTTCAGTGATCTTGGACGACGATGGAACCTCAAAGGCCAGAAGGCCAAGGATGGATCCCTCTGACCTCGACCCTCTGACAATATGGAGGCACGTAAGTGAGGCAGAGTCCCAAGTCCCCATGGGAGAATGGTCCTCGACTCAGTCCCAAACCCTGAATGGTCTCTCTGAGCACACAGCAGAACATCTGGGCAATGCTCTTGAACACCCAAACTCCATGTCCTCAGTGTCAAAGAATGTAACAGATGGTCCTGAATTCAAGGGCAAAATTGATGAAGAGAAAGAAGAACAAGATGAAGAATTTGAAGAGAATTTGGAGAACAGCAGTCTGGAGGATTCACAAGACCAGGATCTGAGGATGTCCCTCGCTCTTTCACCAGCCCTGAGCTCTAACCACGTCGGAGGGGAGGAGGATAGAGTCTAAGGAGATTAAAATGTTTTGAATGACAACACTTAAATTGGAATGTTGGGTTTAGTTTTTTTCCAACACATTTTGACAAAGAATTGAAGAAAGGGCAGAAAGTATTACAGAGAGAGAAGTTGTTTATGGTTAATGGTGTTTTGTCCAGTCATACCTTCATTCCTGGGCAGGGCTGAGGAGTCCTGACAGACGGGAGAACAACAGCTATGATATTTCCTCTGTCATTGTTTGTCTACTTGAGTTTAGACTTTGTGGTCCACCACAAAATATGGTAAAATTCCTGTAAAAAAGAAAATGCATGGATGCATCTTTTCAGGATTTTGTAGGCCACATTTTCTATTTGTTTTTCAGACTTTGATAATCGAAAGATCTAGGGCAAGATCCTGCATCATTCTAGAGTTGTGCATTTATCCTACACTTATAATGGACTGGTAAATCCCAGACTACAACACTGACCATGCTGGAGCAAGCTGCGACTAGATGCTCTCCTGACTGACTGACCACTGAACAGCTTCAGGTTCCTCCTCAAACTACAACAAACAGACGGGGAGGAAAGTTTAGTCTAAAAAAGTTTCAAGTTGCAAACCTCGGCTAAGCTATTCTTTATTAATTTAAGGCATGAGGCAACCGTTACAGGCCGTGTGCTTTCCTTCAAGTACGTATCACTGCCTTGTTTGTCAGAAAAGTGTTTCTTGATGACTGTGCTAAAGAAAAACAGAAAGTTTGTAACATTTTTGTTCATTTGTTTTCAGTTAGTGCCTGTTCATGTATGTCGTCAAGAGAGTCTCTGGTATCCCTGCCCATCGAGGCTCTGATAGATCGTTCATTTTATCTGAATATACAGTTTAAACGATTTAAGTACAATATATTTGTTAAAAGTGGTTCTAGGGTGTTGTGAATAGTTCAGTTGTAAAAGAAATGCTACATCATAGTGTAATGTCCTTGACACAGACTGTAGCTGTTTGTGGCTCAGCTTGAAAAGAACAAAAAAAAAAGTATGTGATATAATGTGAGGAAAGGTCAAAAGCTGAGCGCTTAAAAAGGAGGTCAGAGTTCAAAATTCAGTGTTTACAATGGTAGCGGTTGTTGGTTGGGGATGCAAAGGCACCAACAGAACACAGAGCGAGAGTCTGTGTGAGGGCTGAAGGGGCGACGCTTGAGCTCCTGAATACAATCAACTGACACATTGTTTTAAAGAGACTACGACTGTGTCAAAAAAAAGGAAAATTTTTACTTTTTACAAGGTAGAGAACGACAAAGAAAGCAGTCTAGCTGCCAGACAGGACTAAATCTAAGAAACAAACTGTACTCTTGGGTTACGGTGTGTTTTAGATGAGTAGTTTCCCTCTCTTCTTCTTTTTTTTTTTGTTTTAATAAGAAAAGAAAAGACAATGGTAGGAGTAATTATTAAAACACTAACAAACGCATAGGCATCCCAGTAGAATATGTGTAGCTTTTGTAAAGACGAGAGAAAAAAAAAGCTGACTTTTGTTTATTTTCCTTTCAAGATGCTTACAGAAAAAGGTTATCAATATAGGTGATATTGATTATAATGTTTGTGAGCTAAGACTAGTTGGAATGTCTATACAGAGCACTGTGCAAGTTTTTTTTTTTTTTTTTTTTTGTTCCCAAAATTTTTTTTTTTTTTTTTTTTTTTTTAATT
>VURO01050043.1:32414-51259 GCA_015108175.1 Pelvicachromis taeniatus | reverse complement strand
CCTGTTTAAGTTTTTTTTTTTTTTTTTTTTAGTTCCCAAAGTAGTTGATTTCCTTTTGAATTTATCAATAGACCAAACGTTTTTTCAATGGCAGTTGTCACTTTCGGTTGTCATTTTTAAGTGTATAAATGTGTGGTTTCAGTAGATTTACCCCATCGATTAGCAAAATCAGTCAGCTAGGTTGTCAGTGTATCAGATATTCGACCACTGAACCGGTGGTTAGAAAAAAAAATGAAGTGCATTTTGTTTTTTTGTGGAAACATCCAGTAATCATTTCTTTATCCTAGTTTGAAGGTATATTTATGAATGTGAGGCATTAATATTCTCTTACACTGGTTAACAGCCTCTATTTATCTGCTAAGACTCAAATTGATGGGGTAATTTATGATTGTGACCACTCTTTAATGTGCATTAATGTGTTTAAGTTCCCTTTTTAGAGCACCTTATGAGTTTTGTAGTGAAAGTCCCTTAGTGGTGTCTCCTTTAACAACTACTGTCAATGCCACCGTGCCTTCTGTTTCAAGCACTTCCTGGTATATTTTGTAAAACTCACCAAAAGCACTTAGCCTATATCGACATACAGTATTTCCTCTTTCCTATTCCCCTTCAACACATCAGCCCATTTTCTTCATCATCTTCTCCTGTGTTCACCTCCTGATCCCTCTATCCTCGTGTTTTAATTTTTTTTATTTGACAGTTTTTCAGGCCCGTTGGGCCTTAAACAAGGTCACTAGGCCTTATGTTCTAGCATGGCTAGACTCTTAAAAGAATGAACTACCTACCTTTAGACAAGTAAAAAATTGTTGTAGAAGTAGGGTTAGAGAACTTCAGGTCTTAATACTAACCCTTGGTAAACCAAAGCCCAAGTCTAAGACACATACGCTGTGTTTAATCTCATGAGGTGCCAAAACATGTCTGATGTGACACTAAAGCAAATACACTCGAGGAAACAAAATAATTCACCTTTTCTCTTTTACTCTCTTTTTTCCCCCCGTCATGCTTGCTCTCCCTCCATGTCCTGCTCTCATCTGTAAACAGTCTATCTCTAGCACCACTTGAAGGTGACGTGTACTATCTGGTATTGAGGCCTTTATTAGATTTTTATTTCAGTTTGTGTGGTGTTTGTTCAATGCCGTTGAGATGGAAAAATGCTCTTATAATGATAAGTATTATTGTTTTAGCATTATGGTTAAAAAAAAAAACAAAACAAAAAATCAAGAGAAATGTGTTGTTGAATGTTGTACAGATAGCATTAGAGATGTTGTGTTTTTTTAAGGAGAGCACAAACCCGAGCAATGGTCCCTCCAACTCCTCCCGTTGGCAGATGGGAATAAAATGAACTGCCAATCATCGTAAAGATCTAATGACAAAAAGTCCCGGAGCTGTGGAATATTTTCAAAAGAAACAAAAGATTTGAATGTAAAAATGAAGCAAAGGCCTCATTATTTCCAAATTGATTGCAAAGAAACAAAAATCCTCTCAGCACCTAAGCCAATGATTTTATTCTGTTGAAGGTGTACTTTAGTAGGAGTAAGACAAACACACGCGCGGCTTTGTAGTGATTTAAATGCAGGAAAACCAGAATGTGCTTATCTGAAAACTGTTGAAATGCACATTCCAAAGATGCACAGTTGGTATACCTAACAGGCTTAATTTTCCATACTCTCAACATCTTCCTACTGTTTCATTGAGGTGTCGCAGTTTCTCATGTGATGTCACACACACATTGTGTGAGAGTTGTCTGTATACAGGATGTGATACAATCACCAGTAGTGACAGAAAAATGTTTGTCCCCAGACTGGTTGGCAAGTGGTTGCTCAAGGTTACAAGTTGAAATTGGTCACAAAGATTTTGTTGTGCTTGCTTTGGCCACTTACAAACTGCTGTGGTTGCCTGTAGTTTCCACACAAGTTGGTGAATTATTTGTTTTACTACTGCTCTGAGAATAGCTGGGAAGTGTGTGCAGATAAGACAACATGTTCCTTGCAAACCGCGGGCGACTGCAGCAGTTTTCTACGAATAAAGGCTTTCACCGACTAGTCAACGAATACGCATTTTTGCTAGCAAATGGTGGTTGGCAGATGATCACAGCCTCATCATTAGACCTGTGTGTCTGGGGCCTTATTTACCCTACAGTGTCACACATCCTAAATAGCACACTAGTTAGCATCATGTTAGCGTTCATGTTATTAGCAATGACATGACTGCAAAACCTAAATATGCTATATATGGTGCAAACGAGAAAAAAAAAATCTTCTAAAAATTAAGTTGCTCTTGTGTCATCAGATATGTGTCTAGTTTGTGTAAGAAATAGTACTGCTGTTCAGTGAAATCAGTTATAATTAATGCAGCGATAAAGGTTATATCCATGTATGCTAATTGCGCCCGGCTAATGCCTCGATATTTTAAACCAGCAAGGTGAACAGATGGCATCTTGTTGGGCAGTGTTTTGATCTAGAAAAATATGGTTGTATAAGTCCTCTATCATTTAGATAATCCCTGTCAGAGCACTGAACAAGCACGGAAAGGCAAGGAAAGAAAGCTGCTTGTGCTAGCACAGCTAATGTTAGCTACAGGCTTTTCTTCTATTAAACTTGTTTAGTCTAAATTTAACAGTGCAGTTAGTCAAATAGGAAACTACAAACAGTCCTGCCTTTGTCCTTAGATGCTAACACATCGGAGCAGATTGACATGTTTTATATGTAACTGTTTATTTGCTAAACGATTATTGAACCAGAACGAGTGCATAACGACCCGTGTTAACTGACTCGTCTATATTGTTACGGTTAAACTTTTGCCAGATTTTACTGTTGAGCTCAAGCTGCTTGTTAACAAGTAGAGTCTGTCCTCTTTTTTTGTGTGCTCTGCTGTGTCTGGTATTTACCCATTTATTGCATTAAAAAGACGTATTCAAAGTGGATTATTGCCCTGAAGAAGTAAGATTACATCACATGTGTTTTGTGTATCAGCAGCGACTACAAATTCTCTTTTTAATGATATAGTTGTAAACTGTAATTCTGTAATAGTTATTAAGAATATTGTCAGATTTTGAGGTGCATTTCCCATTTTTAGAATACTTCACAATTAGAAATAGAGACAAAATAAGCTCACGATTTAACAAACTATTCAAATGTTACCAATATTGCTTGTGTTTGTCTGACTTCAGTTGATTTTTTTTTTTTTATTATAAAAACAGTTGTTAAAAAATCAGCTAATTTTTGCACAATTTTCAATTTGCTTGCTCGTAATTTAAAAATAGACCTGAAAACAGCACCTTATATCCTGATTGTGAATCAGAATATTCTCCAGAAAGGATACGTTTGTCATTTCAAAGGGTATTGTTCTTTTTTTGATGTAATATGACAAATCTTTTGCGAGGTGAGGGGACCACACTGGGTTTGGGCTCTTGTGTAGTTTACTGCCATTGCAGTGAGGGAAAACTGACCTAACATAGTAGTGACTAATATAACTTTGTGGACAGATAAAAAAAATAAAATAAAAATAAAACACATTAGAAATAAATAAACACAAAACAAATCCTGTCTCTCTCTCTTTTTTATACCCGTTCATTTAGGATGCAGTTGTCCTTTGAAGTGTGAAAACTCTCAGTGAGACATCTTTATTTAGCATGTTTATCTGCATTCTATAAGAACTTATTTGTGACTTGAGATGTTGAGATGCTGCATCAGCTTGAAGTGTGTGAAATAGAGAAAAACTGAGCTTGTTGCAAAGGGAGCCCTCCAGTGGCCTTGACCGGTAATTGAGGGGATTTGGAACAGGCTTCCCTCAGCCTTGATATTCGTTTCTGCTTACAGGTCACAGAGATGTTTGCTTTAAAGACTGTGATAACTTAGCAAATGTAAAGTTAGCAAATGCCCGTTGGGCATCCTTCTTGGCCTTCAGGCAATAATTCTGATAGTTAAAGATCCAAACGGGACAGGCAAAATAAAAAACAAACAAAAAAACTAAGTAGTAGGGTCATCCAAGACTGAATTTTTCCTATATTTTGCCACATATTTTTTTCCTTAAGTTATTATCTCATAATAAAAACTAATAATACAACAATTCTACATTGTGCAAAAAGTCTGGAGACTGAATAAGAAGATTTGTATTTTTTTAACCTGTGAGCTGTACAGTTAGCACT
Organism: Pelvicachromis taeniatus; assembly: GCA_015108175.1. NCBI lineage: Eukaryota > Metazoa > Chordata > Actinopteri > Cichliformes > Cichlidae > Pelvicachromis > Pelvicachromis taeniatus. Next base: position 47,115 of record VURO01050043.1, on the reverse strand, counting down.
GTACTGGCATGTCCTGCTGCGTTACAATATATTCATAAAAGGACTGCAATGCAAAGTAATCTGAATGTCTAGGATCTGTTTTTTGTTTTGTTTTATTTATGAAGCTTATCTGTATGGAAGTTTGTTTCCATCATTAAAAAAAACTAAACATTTTTTGCCATCTATAAATCAAACAATTACTTTTTAACTTTCAATTTTAGGTTATTTTCTCATAAGTTTGACATTAAAAAACAAAATCCCAGTGGCAGAAACAAGCGTTCACAAAACTGTGATGTTTTGGCCTCTATGGTAGATTTTTTCACATCATGCATATTCTGTCACCCGTGCTTGTGCTGCGTTTTTCCATCATTGCATTTTAACCTCTAATTTGGGCTCTGTTTGGCATTTAAGGCCTACTCACAGCACTTCTAAATGTTGTGTGTGGTGCATGTGACCCAAATGTCAAGGCACTCCTGACATCTAGGCCAATAAGTGTTGACCTGTGGCTGAGTGTACACAGCCGGAGTCACCGTGAGTCAGTGGTGTCAGTCAAGGACGAGCGTGGCCCACATTTGAACTGCAGATGTGGGTCATAACTGGTGCTGACATTTTCCTCCAGAAGGAGGGTGTGGAAAACAAGGAGCGCTGTAATTATGTGGATGTCATTGAGTACCTAACGTGTTTTTATAGTATGATTTGAACCTGGAAAGGGTTCTATTGTTTACAGCAGGCATGAAATCCCCAGGCCACGTGTATGTTAGGATCAAATGAGATACGTAATGACAACAGCACCATCAAGTGGAGACACTTGGCAGGGTTGAGCAGCAGGGAGCAGAGGGGAATCTGTTTTCTGTCCTTCTGTGTTTCCTCTTCCCTTATCCCTGACTCTAACCAGTTATGTCTGCGTACTTACAAGCCTTAGAAAAAAACATGTAGCACTTGAAATAGATCCTGAAATTTTAAACTTTCTTTTTTAAAGTTATGTGGCCATAATCAGACATAATTACATCAAATTAACATTGAAAGACATACAACTGTAAGTTTAAGATTGTTACTCCAAAACAACAATGTAGCATTAAAATGTTTAAAGCTTATAAATGTAGGAATTAAAGGCAGGCAGATTGATACAAATACCGATGGTATTGATACTAACACTGGTATTGGTATGGGATTGATACTTTGTTTCTATTCTCTGAGTGTGTAGCCCACTGAATTGTGTTAGCCTATGGCACTTAAGAGATAGCAGGAAAAAAAAACGTTTCAAAACACACAATGAGCTGAAAGGTGTGTTTTGTTGTCTGAATTAATTACTGTGGAAAAATAAACATCACAGTGATTTACTGGTCATGTGTTCAGAATTGCAAATACGTGAGCAGTCTCATAAATGAATTAAGAGACTGCTCTCTCATGTATACACTGCCTTTATAAGTGAAAAGTATTGGTATTGGTTTCAGCAATATCCTGCATTTACCTTGGTCTCAGATCCATGCCAACATTTGCCATATAGCACACCTCTAGCATGCTCCAAAAACACAGATGACACTTTGTTTTTTGCAAACGTGGTTTATTTTGAAACTATGGACAGGAAATCAAACATTTATTCTGAGTGGGATGTGGAAAATAGGGTCCTTCCCCCACCCCATATCAAAAGTTTAGAACAGAATGTCACTGCAGTATATTCGTGTGTTTGGAGGCTACACGAGTTCTCAGCTCATGGCCATTTCAAAGGTGAAAAAAAAATCATAACTATAACACATCAATTACCACGTTTATGTAAAAGGCGTATCTAAATGCTCCAGGGTTATACTTCTTATTACCTGCCTATTAACCTACATGTCTGTATCAGGGCAATAGTGTGCTCCCTGGTGACTGGTTGAGACTGAGTGGGCGAGACAGAAAGAGAGAGAGAGAGAGAGAGAGAGCTCCTGTTGCCCATAAACCGCAGCGTTGCTGTCACTAAAGCTTCCTCCCATCATCTGCACCGGAGAGCTGAGCATCTCCTCACTCTGTCAGCCTACCTGCTTCACTCGCTCTCGGAGCATCCACAGTCCACTCAGCCCACCTCCCCTCCCCTCCATCACTCTTTCATCTTTTATTTTTTTATTTTTTTTCCCACAGTCTGTGAAGCACACACTGCAGCACTCTCTCGCGCGCTTCTGGCTGAAGGACTGAGCACGGAGAGAAGGAAAGACCCAAGTCCACTTCTTCTTCTTCAGTTGCAGAACTCCCTCCGCGCATCTTTCCAACATGAGTGAGGTGAGTGTGTTAGAAACTGCATCTCGTGCTCTGTGTTTGGGACTCGATCACTTTCTTTTGTTTTTAGTGGTGCACGGTCTACAAGTGCAGTTCCTGGACTTGCTTTTATTACGCGCTGCAGTCCGCGCTTTCTCCCTCCGTGCTGAGCCGTAATTTCCTCCGCGCGTGTCCGCATCTGCACCTGTGTAGAATTAACCGCGTTATCGTTCGTCCCCGCGAGCACGCGCGGGTACATCACATCCTATCAGATCAACCTGCTGGTATTTTTCTCGCTTGTCTAGAACCTTCCCCCCCCCCCACACACACCCTTCATCAAATCCCGCTACGGCGAGGTGCGGTTAAGGGTCGGAACAACGTGTTTTAGCGCAGCGCTCTTTGCTGCTGCTTGGCTTCGATCCCGAGACTGACAGAAGTGCTGCAATGAGAGCAGCAGCAGCAGCAGTGACACCGGCTCACATCGCCAGTGGGCACTATGGACATGGTGATGGAGCAGAAGGGTTTTCCCAAAATCGGGATGGCGGGGCTTGTGGAGGGCAGGGAGGGGGGGATTTCATAACATCCAATGTGAATCATTTCTCATTTAGTCAGTGAAATGAACCGCTCTGCAGTACAATACTTGTTTCTTTCCAAAACTAGGGGTTATCTCAGGGATTCATGCAGTACATAAAGTTCAGTGTTTACTGCAGAACCACTCAGTGATTCATTCCCAAGCTGCTTTTTGTCCTTTGCGTAATGAAGTGGTTTTCTGGTGTGGAAGTGTGCGTGTGGTGGTGGTGAGGGAGAATCCATGAAAGCATTAAAAGTATGGCTGCTTTTTGTCATGCATACCTACTCTGTAGGTATAAGCTCACCAGTTTTATTGCTGAGATGCATCACTCTCCCAGTGGTTTTTCATGGACGGAGCAGGTGCTACTTGCAGCTCGCGTGTCAGTGCTTCATTATTTCTGGGATATAATCCTTAAAGCTTTAAGCTGCAAGTTGGCTTAGAAGTAGAAAGGAATGATGTATTACTCTTGCAGGGCCTAGAACAGTCACCCTCCTTAGACCTCATATTAATTACTTGTGCATAATCTCTCAGATATTCATCTGAGGTGGAGTCATTGTGACTTCCCTTTCCATACGCGGCGTAATCGAAATGATAATCAGGCAGATTAAAAGATAGCCATGTTACGTAACTTACCAGCTTGTACAGTGGAGTGTCATGTCAGGAGGTGCTGAGATGGTCGCTGAATCGATCACTTCAAACGTAGATAAAAATAGCCTCCCCGTGGAGCGATTATTTCCTCTCTTCTGTCACAGAAGTGGAGCGATGCTCCAGTGGGACTGCTCATTCTGTATGTGTAATGTATTTCACTCTTCAGCCTGGGGCAGATGGGACGTGTCACTGTCTTTTGATACGTAGCAGATGATGCCACTGCTGCACATGGATTTGAAATGTAAACACACACATTGAAGGATAGAGCATCTGTCGGTTACCTCTGCAAATCACTAGGTTTCCGAAGTCTGTCTCCTGCATGTGTGCAAAGTTGTGGGCTGAAGCTAGTGGCGTCACGCATGGGGAAAAAAGGAAAGAAGCACTGGAGGTTTGCCTCTGTGAAGCTATTTAGATGAAAAAAACTGCAGCTGCTGATGGAAAAAATGCACTTTTTTTTCCATCTGTCTGCACAGACAGATGGTGCCTAAAAGGCCTGAGCTAAAAAAAAAAAAAACCCAACAAAAACCTATTGATACAGTTAATAGTCTTATTAAAGATGTACAGAGTTACATTACAACAATGGGACTGTATATAAAAGATGGACACAACATGGAGCTTGATACCAGACTGGGTATAAAGACTTCCTATTTTAAAGAGTTGAAGTCATTATATCTGTTTCTGTCTTTCTGTTTTTTTTTAACAACATGTGAATATGTTTTGACAAAAAGCTTGAATGCTAAGCTATCAGCTAATGCTGACTAGCTAATTAACAAGATGCATTTATAACAGATAGATATCACATATTTGCTGCTACTTGTCACATGGTCTGCTAACACCATCCCAAAAGATAGTACTAATATATGAACAGCACCACAAGCCACATTGTTTGCCATAAAACTTCTTAAAATACTCCAAAAGGCAACATTGCTACAGATGCACGTGAACATTCCAGTTTAGTTACTGGAATTAGCAAGTGGAAAGTGTCCAGAGAGAAAGTGAGCGAGATTCAGTGAATAAAGGTGAAGTAACTGCAGTGGGCAAGAACTGAGAGTACATTTTTCTTAACTTCCAGTTGAGCCATGGAAGTGATTACCAAAGAGAGTGCAGGATACTGCTGATAGTAAATACACAGGAGTGATTTAGCCACCCAGAGACTAGCCAAAGCGATGTGTAATCAGCGAATCGCTTCCAGTGTGGACGCAGCTGAAGTTTCTCAATGCATTGCTCACTGGCAGACTGTAGGGAGCAACGGTCCTTGATTTCCTTGGCCTCTGTGGCGATCGTTTTTAGCACTTCCTGTTTTTGTTTCATTTGAGAGACTGACGCTCAACTACAGCCGATACCCGTTCACTTTTCTACTTATATTCTAATCCTTGAAGTTGAAACTGACATCTCAGAAACATGTTTGGCCTTAAATGTTACATTTCTCACACCACATGAATGCAGCTGCCTGAAAAGAGCCGACACAGTGTTATTTCTAACTGGCCTATAACCTCTGGCGGCCATCCCACCTCTAACCCCATTTGGACTGATACAAGTTGAACCCGTGAGCCTGTGCATTAGGCTGCAGTCATGGCGCAATCCCAGAGGATGAGGCACTAAGTGGGGTGTAAAAAGCATTTCTCTCTCTCTCTTGCTATCTCGCTCTCTTTTTTGTTTTGAATTTCAGCGTTAAGCCCTCCTCTCTGGCGTTCAAGCGTCAAAACACTGAGCTCGAAAACAGAAGTGTGAGTGTGAGTAAGGCACATACGCGGGCCTTGCATAACACACGTGTAACAACTGGTTAATGACTACAAGAACATATGTTATCTTAATGTGCACTTCCCCTTTTTTTTTAAATGTAGCCGAAGAAGATGAGGGCGTGTGTGGTAACTCTACAGTAAGTTCAGCCTGCGTGTGTGAGCTATGCTCAGCCTCACTGAAGTAATGCTGATGAGCTATCGTAGCACACCTTCTCACTGCTTTGACAAACTGTCTCCTGCAGCTGAAATCCTGTCGCCCGCTGCCTCATTTCCTCCTCTTTCTCTCTCTCTCTGTCTGTTTTTATGAGCTTCTATTCATCTCCCCCTCTCTCTTCGCCTTTTCCTCCCTTCTTTAAAGGCTTCACCGTATTCTCCTTAGCAACAGCAAGAGAAATCAGGCAGGGTATTAACACTTGCGTGCACACATCCGGGAGCCAACATCTGCACAGCAGGAGGCGCTGAAGGAGTCAGAACGAGAAGAAGCGGCAGGGGAGAGGCTGGAAATCCGGGGGGGAAGGGGGGCAGACAGTTTTAAATTTTGCGGGAATATGAATGGGAAACGCAGCCATTGGAACGAGTTCGGGGACGTTATGCAATTCGTGTTTGGCTCTGTTTCCACTTTTGACAGCTGTTTGCTGGCTTTTCCCTTTTATCCCCGCTCCCTCTCGAAACCAGGTCGGCATTAAGAGGAGAAAACAAGATTTTTATTTTTTAATACTTTGAAAAATAAGTCCCTAATCCAAAAGGGCTCAGCAGAGCATGCGCGCACGCTCGCAGAAGAAAGGTATAGCTTTCTCATTATGCTGATAATTAACACTTGAGCACGCAGGACACCCACTCACCCTCCCTCGCCTCCCCTCTCTAAAAGCCACCCTCTTCCTAGCAAGCTGGCAGGGGATAATTATCGGGGTCTGATGCGGCTCCGAGGCCAATCTCAAGCTAGTCAAGTAAATCTGAGAAAGCGCCAATCTTTGTTTCTCTTTGTCAGTGTGTCTCTCTCCATCTGTCAGTCCCTTTTCCTCACTTCCACTCCCTCCACCTCTCTATCCTCCCCATCCTCCTTCCTGCGCCCCCCCCCCACCTTGACTCAGATTGTGCTGCATCTGGCATGTTTGGAAATCACTGGCTTTCCCCTACTCCTTCATGGAGGCATAATCCTTTTATTTCTGTCTATAAATACATTTCTGCTGAGCTTTTAGAGGCTTTCTGCTGCCTCCTTTTCCTTCCCTCCTCTCTGACAGCGAGTGCAGCACTAAGCCCCATCAGTGTGTATGGCTTAAGAAATGTACTCTATGTTTTTTTTTTTTTTCTTTCAAAGGAGACACTGTTGAGAGTTGAGCAGAGACAAGCACAGGCTGAGAGAAGGGACCAGTAAGAGATGTGTCCTTCTATGAAAGGAAACCTAAAAATGTGCCGTCTGTCTCTGGGCTCTTGTACCTTCTTTAGGCATCTTTTTTTTCTCTTCTTCTTGTCCAATCATCGTTCTCCATTTCCCCCGGGACTCAGGCTCAAATGATGATATGCAAATATGTACGCTCAATGGCAAATTACTTTGAATGTGTGGATAGTTGAGTAGTGTGGACTATCTATCTTTCGTGAACTGTTTCTTAAGCTTAAGCTTAAGTTCCTTTGTCTTCAGAGTTGAAGGAGGTGTCTTGCAAAAGAAAAGCAGTAAAGTCTCACACTTTACTTTTTTTAAAAATGGGGAAGCTAAAGGTGTTTGCCATTTTCACCTGTGCAGATTTGTTTAAAGTATTGTTCTAATGGTTGTAGTTTGAAAGAACAAAAGCAGTAAGACTGTCAGTATGTCTGGCATGATTTGGGGTTTACTATGATTATGATATGCCACTGCTGTATTTGAAACTTGAGTTGCGGTGAAAGTGCGGACATTCTTCAGTGGCATATCACGGCCTCTCTTTGGGAATATAAACTGTCACCATCAGAACGGAGGTGCAGTGCAGAGTTATTGTGCGCAGAGATCCTAGAAAGCTTCCACTACCACTCATTTTGAGTGCTACCAGCCTTGTGGAAAGCCCTTATGGTGAAATAAAAGCAACAAGCCATATGTTTCCAAATGAAATGCAACAATAAACAATAAAACAAACAATAAAATTCCATATTTGGAGGCTGGAGGGGGTGGAGAAAGCTTAACCTACTCCGCTTCTTCTGTGAGTTTGAGTGTTTGCGCAGTGTTAGGTGTAGGTACTAAAAGTACTCAATGGGGCTATAACGCACTCTTTTAGAGCGTATACACTTATTTATATGTGGGGATAAAGAAATTCCATAATTTTCTTTCTAACTGCTTTTATTATCTTCTCAAACTGAGGCTGCTGGCTTGTGGTAGCCTCTGCATTCTTGCTAGCTTTAGCTGTAGCCTCTTTGCCTTTGCTAGCTTCTTTTAAATGTTCATTTTCAGCTGGGTGAGGGTGATTTAAGTGTCTCATTATGTTCATTGTTACAAAACGCAATTTCTCCTCACAATTTACTTTGGCAAACTTTTTGTCTACAATCACTCTGAGGAGCGCCACACTAAAAACATTTTAGCGTGTGGCTATGAGTGCCTGCAGTTGCGTACATGTTGTGCACGCATGAAATATGCTTTGTGAGGCTGACTGGCTGGTCACTGGTCTGGGCCGACAATGCTGGAAATCGTCCATTGTTGGTAGATTAGCCAGAACCACTTCCTCAGAGATCGCCTGTTGGTGATATGTACTTGACTAGTAACATCTAAATTGGATGCTAGTACAGTGATGATCTGTTAAACAAATCTGGATGACAGGAGGTATTTTGCTGTACTGTAATGTTATGGAGCACTTAAATGCCCACCTGTAAGGGGCAGTTATACCTGCAAACGGCAGCGCACACCAACACTGATGTCACATCTGCTGGCTCGAGTTTTGCTTTGCTGCCATTTTGGCTGGTTGCACACCACACCTGTCACTTTCTGTAACCTCGCACGGGGGCCACGGGCTGGGTTGAAGACACAAGTGCACAATAGTGTCCGTTTTTACTGCCACTTCAGTGACGCAGCAGTGCAGAAGCTCAGAGATTCTCAAATAATACAGAGGGAGAACTGCAATTGTTTGGAAAGATGAGCCCTCTGGAGAAGGTTCAACTTCTCCTCCTCCTGTATGTACCAGCACTGCGGATGCAGAGGTTTGGCCTGACTGACAACACCTATTATTTATGAGAATGCTGCAGCAGGTACCTGCGCCCTCAGTGCTGGTATAAATGGTTACTGCACTGTGGTGACATCACTGTTTGGATGTGGTGTCGCCATGATAGGCCCTTAATGGTAATGGTTCTGTTTTCGCTGCTCTGTTTGTTATTTAAAGGGTTTGAAACAAACTTAATGGTTAAAGGTTTATAAGTTCACCTCCTTAGTGCAGACTGTCAACAACTTGAGGATTGATTGCTGGGCAGTTTTGTACAGAGACTTGTGGTTCTCAGGGGATAAGCCCTGATGACTTTCCCTCTAGAAATATACCGACATCTTTTACCATAGAAGATTTCATATTGTCCATCAGTCCAGCATTATTGATTATTCTCTTGTAGAGGTTGCTGTACAGATAGTCACCATACCTTTTGTTTGATTGTTAAAGATATTTGCTTTTTTCATTAATATTATTAGCTTCAGTTATCAGCACAAAAATGTTCATTATTTAATATTTAATCTCATTGCAAAAAGCTAGATAAAACTATGTATCAGTAAAAGATGCATACCTTAATCTTCACAGCGTTGTTTTTCTCCGGTTCATTGTTACCAGGATGTGAGAGGATACGAGTATGTCCTCTCACACACTTACTATCCCCATCTACCTCCAGGAATCCCAACTATTTCTGAATCTCTCACTCACCACGCAGACCCCCACCCACTGACTTATATAAAGCCATTAACTGACATTGTGCTATTTTTAGTGGGCAGGTACAGTGTGTTACAGCATGAGATTGTTATGACTCGAGAACAGAGGCTGAGGGTGGCTGAGCTGCAGTATTTAATGGATAGAGGATTGGGCTCCGGTTTTAAAAATAACAGTGGCCACAAAGTCAACAGAAACATAAGGGTTGAATATATGTAAGCTGTTTCATGCACCAAAAGTCTAAAATATTCTTATTGCTTACATTGCATTATTATTTATTAGCCTGACAATCACGTTTATGTTTACTCGGATGTACAACGTTGACTATCAGGTCAGACGGATTACATATACATACTATAAGCACACGTACTCTAGACAGGTTAAGCTTGATGGTGTCTGGCTTGTACATTTAATAAACAATGCATCTACAATAAGAACATAATCTTGTGATCCTTGCACCCATTAAACCTCTGTTCTTCTTTGTGAGTCAGAGTTAGTTACAGCTCCAAGCTCAGCTGTAATCATATTAGAGCCTAAAGTTCATTAGAACCTGAAGCCCATCAGAGTCCATTAAGATCAGCAATTATAAGCAGCTTCTCTGAAAGCAGTGGTTTGAATAGGCTGTACAGTAAGAGCAGCTTTGAGCAGATGTTGAGCTCGTACAGTATCACACCACTCAGCACCAACGCACATCTGGCCACCTGGCCAAAACACCGGCCATTAGATGAGTGTCCTCAGCGAAGGGATGGAGAGAGGACGAGGAGGAGGAGTACACTGAGGGGGCAACACAGGGTAGAGGAGATGGAGACAACAACGGGTGGGAGTAAAAACTGAATGGTAGAGTGCAGGAGAGGACGGAAGAGGAGATAAAAAGAGGGAGGCGAGAGCGTGAGTTCACCCAGGCTAAAGTAAGCATATGTGAGAACTATAAGGTGGATAGAAACAGCCCACCAAATGGCATATGTTATGTAAGAGAAGAGGGAAAGAAAAAAAAAAAGAGGCAGGAACATGAGGGATGGATAGTTGGACAAAGAAAACCCCAGCTTAAAGGCATACTTGCTTTTTTTTTCCTTGGCACAATTAAGAAATAAAAGTCACTAAAAATGTCGCCTCTTACCGATGATGCATCCTCCCTCTGGACCAAGTAGTAATGAATCCAGTATTTTGACGCATAATTATTGCATCCCTCCTGGACTAGTTAACCACTTTTATGGGGCTCATTTATCTTTTCAGCTGGTTTTCCAACAATGTTTTAATTTTATGATTATGTCGACATAGAACCAATATATTCTCGAGCACGAGGCTGAGCCACTTCATAACCTCTTTATTGTCCTGCCGGTGTTGCGTTAGAGCAAGAGTGGAGCCTTTTGTTCATCGTGAAGGTATTCCTCCCAGCAATTAAAATCCTCGCTACTGTCTGAAGAAATATTGGATCGTTTAATCAAATGGCCGTCTTGAGTTCACTTAAAGTCAGAGTTGAATCTGATTTTCTCATCATTTTATGCACAACGATACGTCTGCTCAGTGCTGTTGGTTGGTGTTGGCGGGAGCCGTGTTTGTTTACTGGATTAATCTTTTGGATTTATTGGATTCATTAACATTGGTTGGATGTTGGTAAGCCTGGATTGGTACTTGTGATTCTTTGCTGAGTGCTAATGTCAAGCTCAACAATATATGAGGTTTTAGCCAAACAACCTTGGGTAGTGGTGAGGAGAGGACACAAATCTTGGACATGATGGCAAATATTTCACTTGGATAAACTGAGTTTAAAGGAAATGAAGTACATAAGTCAAAGAATGGGCTAAATAAGCAAAGGTGAGTCACAGGAACACAAAGGAGGTAGTACAACAGACAAAAGAGGAAAACACAAGTAGATATACTCAGAGCATTAATTAACGGGGTAAAAACAATCATGGAGGAGCAGACAAAGGATGGAAAAACACAGGAATTCAAACCAAAACTAGACACAACAGAAATCTAACCTTCAATGTAAGTAAGTAAGTAAATACAACACATTAAAATAAAAAATAAAAATATAACATACCATAACAATGTAAAACAATAAAATGACATACATAGACAACAAATTAATTAAATGCTTGTCTGTATAAAACTGTCCTCAGCTGCTTTTTAAAAGTCAACATACAGCTTAAAGATAGTGGCCTTGGTGCCACGTCCTAAAAAGCCATCTGTAAAAATCCCCACAAGTTTTGAATGTGAAACCTAAAATTTACTGGTAACAATGAAGAGAAGCCAAAACTTGAGTAATGTGCAATCTCCTGTTGGTGCCAGGTAAAAGTCTTGCTCCAGAATTCTGTATAGTCTGAAGGTGATCCCAAAACTGTTACAGCAATCCAAACAGGAAGAGATGAAGGCATGAATGATCATTTCAAGTTCAGCCTTTGAGACCAATAATCTGAGTTTAGAAATATTCCTTATATCAGGGGTGGGAAACTCCAGGCCTCAAGGGCCGGTGTCCTGTAGGTTTTAGATATCACCCTGGATCAACACACGTAAATCAAATGATTAGTTCATTACCAGGCCTCTGGAGAACTTCAAGACATGTTGAGGAGGTCATTTAGTCATTTAAATCAGCTGTGTTGGATCAAGGATATGTCTAAAACCTGCAGGACACCGGCCCTTGAGGCCTGGATTTCCCCACCCCTGCCTTAGATGATAAAAACAGTTGAATAGTTGTTTGGAGTGATGTTCAAGCAACATTGAGCTGTCAAATATGACACCCAAATTTCTGACTCAATTGAACAGAGGAGCCTCAGAAGCTGATATACCCCTTAATTTCTGAAATAATATGGCCTTAATGCCAAAGGGAAGCACAGGCAGAAACACAGGCAAGGCAATTACTACAGACAGTACTTTACATAGTAAACAAGTTGTGAACTAAAATACTATAAAATGCAAAACTAATCTTGTCCATAGAAACCATAAAGTAAAACTGAGGTATGAACCAACACACAGGTTAGCAAAACAGCAACCCCTAGAATAATAAAATACTAACGGGACACCAAACTCAAACGCATGGGCGAGTCGCTCATCGGCCATTGCTTTGTTGCTGTTGATTAGAGATGGAGAGATTCCAGGCTTTGGTTGCCTTGGTTACCCTCTAATGCATTCACTGCACTGTCATATGTCAATCAGTGGTATCCTTCTCTCTGGAAGTCATTTCAAGTACCCACCGTCGCCCGAGCCGCTTGACTCTTTATTTGTCTTTATTAAAGTTAAATACCCCAGAACTATGACACGAAGACTCAGATATTATTCTATGTCTTTATACAGGCTACAGCTGCAAATTGTAATATCAAATTTTAAGGATGTCAAGAAGTTTAATAAAAATATTAATTAAAATAAGCGGCTGCAAATGGATGGACGGATGGATTTCCAGTTGTCTCTTCCGGTAAAGGTTTTCTACTGTCTGTAAATAGATGCTGATGCTGTGGACAGTTCAAAAGACTAAATTTTAAGCTAATAGAGTAAGCTCATTTCAGCTGTAGTTTTTCATCTGAGGTGATAAGCAAAATAAAATACAAACTTCAAAATAAACATACAATGTATCCATCCATCCATCCATCCATCCTCTTAACCACTTAGCTAGTTCAGGCCTGTGGGAGTGCTGGACCTTATCCCAGGTGACATAGGGTGAGAGGTTGGGTGAACTCCAGACAGGCTACCGATCTTTCACAACGCTAACAGTGAGACAGAAAAAACTGTGATAGTAATGATAAGATTCATGGATAATCTGGACTCACCAGATAACGTATCAAGCAAGTCTTTGGGCTCTGGGAGAAAACTGGAGTATGAAGGCAGTGAACAGTTGTGATTTGTTAAAGGGCTAATTCAACAGGGAAGCAATCAATATGATCAATATACTCCCAAAATTCTATCATGACATTCAAAGGAAATTTGAAATAATAATATTTTGTATCTTGGGTCACGCTTCTTAACCAGTTTTACCACCATTTAACATCAGTAATTTCCATCCATCCTTTTACTCTTCCTGTCATGTGGAGTGCAGCTATCGAGTGTTCCACAAACACTTGGTTGACTCCTTTATTCGTTTTTGCTAGCATCTCGTCCTTTGTAGTCTGGTTTTACTTTATGCCAAGTGGTGAAACAAGTTTGTTTCCACCTTCAGCGGGAACAGTTTCCATTATATTTTACAAAGTACTGTGCTTTGTTGGAGGCAATTGAAGTAGTTCATCAAAGCAAGAGGGCAGACAGCTACTCTTGCTCTCAAACATCCAAACATGCCTGGGATTGTTTCATTATTGTATGCTAGGGACGGTACATGCATGGCATCATCATATCATGAATATGATACTTTTTTTATCACATGAAAAATAATTTACAAAATATTGTGTTGTGGAGCAGCACAGTGGTGCAGTGTTTAGCACTGTTGCCTCACAGCAAGATGAGTTCAATTCCACCATCAGGCCGGGGTCTTTCTGTGTGGACTTAGCATGTTCTCCCTGTGTTTGCGTGGGTTCTCTCTGGGTACTCCGGCTTCCTCCCACAGTCCAAAGACATGCACTTAAGGTTAATTTGAAACTCTAAATTGCCCATACCCTAACCCATGGATGGATTTTGTGTTGTATTAAGCAAAACTTGCAGCTAATACTTGAGATCATATACTCAACACGAAAGTTTTTAATGAGGTCAGAGAATAAAGCCTGGATTATACTACGGATCCAGCTGGAGACTAGATGATCGAGTGGTCATTCCTCTTATGCTTATGCTTCTGTCCACTCCCTGGACACATGAATAGTTGGTGTAATGTAATGTAAATTCTCTGGGGATGAGTCAGCGGAGTCACAAAACACAGTCAGGCACGTGGATGTCCGCACAGATCCTCGCACTCACTGTCCGATGACAAAATTTATTTCGTTGGAATCCAAGCAACCTCTCGCCCATGTACAAAATATAGAACTAGGGCTGTTTTCCCTTAAATCTGTGACCACAGAAGACTCCCCCTGCTGGCCATTAGAAAAAGCACAGGTCTAAGGCACTAATGACTATCTTTGCCATACAGTCTATGAGAATAAAGTTGCGCTATGTAGAAATCAAGGAGGAAAAAAACAAAATTGACATAACTTGAAATAAGCATCCCACTCACCGTACAAGCACAGGCATATGGTTGTTGTTTATATGGGCTAAAAATAAATAATCCTGACTTCACTCATGACTCAGACCCAACTCTCCGAGGATTTTTCCCTGGGAGTAAGGTCTCATTGCAGGAGCTGACTTCCTTCTCGGATCACTTTGAAGGCAGCACTGAAATCTCATCATGGAATTTTTTTTTTTTTTTTTGTTCAGTGCTGCCAAAAAAAACATGTTGTCTACAAAGGTTTTAGTTTATTAATCTATCAACACAAAATGAACCAACACATCATTTGATAATAAATTCCTCAGAATGTCCTGAATTAATTGGCTCCAGCTTCTCATATTTTTTTCCTTCTAATGAAAGGCAGCAGAACAGCTTTGAAAGCAGGACTGTTCACTGGCCAAAACAAGCTAAACCAATGCCGACTTGGATATCTAGTCCTGTATGGAACAAATGATTAATCACCTAATTGGGTGAACAATCAAAAGTAACTGTTAGATACAACCCTAAATCCTATGTACACACACAGACAATCACAAAGCCCCAAATCTCT
>VURO01050043.1:6751-17979 GCA_015108175.1 Pelvicachromis taeniatus | reverse complement strand
TTACAGTCAATGATTGAGAGCGGGTGGGCGGTTGGGTGGGGGGGTGGGCGGTTGGGTGGGGGGGTGGGCTTCGAGCGGAGGTTGAAGTCGTTCTGGATTTATCGTCATATTATGCAAAGTGTCATTAAACACCTTTTTGCATGATAGATTGGCCGGCTTTGAGAGGGGAAAAAAGGGGAAACGGGAAAAAAGTGTGCGTGGGGGGGGGGGCTGGAATTTATAATCTAGCATGACGAAATACTGTAACCTCTCGTCACCACATTAACCTTTGCAGATGTCCCTACATGCCACCTGTTTGTCCCTCTTTACCCTGCCCGTCCTGCAGCCCAGCACACGAAGACACAAACAGGCAAACTGACTGCTGACTGACAGAATAAGCACACATCCTTCAACACTGGCGAGACAGGAACGCACAAACACAAGGGAAGCACACTCTCTAGTTTCCAGGTTCTTTTCTTTCCACCTCCTTTGCCGTCACAAGGCTTTTATTCCTTTCGCTGCGTCTCTCTCTCTCAGCGAGGATGAAAATAACACCGAGTAACTGGCTCAGGTGTAAAATCACCTCTGGATCGCCTCTTGTGTAGCCCAGATATTGAATAGCAAGTCTGATCTCCAAAGGTGACTGAGGTGGTGGTCATGGAAACAAGGCCACTAACTCGCTCAGTTGGTGGCAGTCTGCTGAAGGCGAGATCAATATGTGATGCAGAGCTGGCACACCGCTTGATAATACGAGTCGCTAATACCCCTTCGCACGCATCACCGCTAATGAGTGACATTCATGCCCATGAATGTTTAGGTGACTACAATTTCAGCTTTTGACAGTCTCCAAGTGAAATATGATGCGGTGAAATGTCATCGGGCACTGCACCACCGGTGGAAATGATTTCAAATATTCATAGATGCTCATTAAAAAAAGAAATCATGTCGCTTGAAATTAAGCTTGCAGCTAACGTCACATTTTGTCCCTCGTTTATTGAATCCGAGGACAAAACGCAAAAAGAAAAAAGGCTAGTTGTCACTGTTTTAATTTAAATAAAGGTTTATGGTCATACTTTTTCTCACATTTTAGTTAGTTTAGATGTTTTCGTTTGCTGTGTTAGCTAAAACCCTAGCTAGCTTGCTAAAAACAACAATACTTTAAAATTTGTAGATTTAAAAAACAATGTTTAGACAAAAGGAACGTTAGTGTTGCATAGAGTTCAGCCTTAAAGGCTCACTTTTAGTGTAGTTCACTTATTTAAAAGCCTGTTAAATGTTTAAACTGTGCACTATATAGGCCTAGATAAACTCCTAAACGTGAAAATAATTGTTATTCTTTTTGCTAGGCAGTGTAAAGCTTTAAAACTGATACGCAAAAAAAAAGATATTTAAAGACTAAAAATACATTTTTTGAGGACACTTTGATCAAGTTAAATGTAAAACTTCAGTAGTGACCACCACATTTATATGCTAGCTCTCAAAAATGATCAGACTCCATCCACTGAAGAAGACTAGATGCAGTTTAAATCATTGAAAATGTTGTAACAAGTGACTGTATCGATTAAAAAAAGTATAAAATTGTTATTGTTGTCACCACCGCAGATTTAGTATCTTTGAATAGCCAAGAATTTTCTGAATGCCAGCAGGTCACAAACCAGGTCTCGTGTCACTCGTCTGGAAAGACGTTCGCTCATCTATACAACAAGCATCGTGTTGCTGTCACATTCACAGCATTTAAGGAGTTTGTCCCCTCCCGAGAGCTTTCAACCATGCTAAGTGTTGGGTTACTGAGTGTCCCTTAGTAACCTAAACCTTTCTATCCTTAAATAAACTCTTGATAATGATTCGAAACGGATGCCAGCCGTGAACCTGAGCCCTCTCACCTTTAGATCAGACACACTGCAGCCACTGGGCAGAGATGGAAAGAAAGACGCCAAACAAGAGAGAGAAAAAAACACAGTTATGGCGATTATATAAGCACACTGTGCAAATGTATCATTCCTTCAGTATACATGTACAGTTTATAATGTGACACACATAGTTATATATATATATATTGGGTCAATGCCCACACACACACACACACACACACACTCCTGGTTCATCCATGTACCCTCCCCTCTCCTCTTCAATGTATGTAGCACACTGAACTGCTTCTAAAGCCAGACTTTCTCTCCATTGCTATAATAATAATCTCCACTAATTACTAGAATTATTATTGGAATGTAACCTCTTTTCTATTTCGAGCACACTGAGGAGTGCAACCGGCACAAGCTGCTGTGCGCACACACTTCTCTATCACGGCCTCGCCGTTTTCCTTTCCTGCCCACCACCCCGCAGCAGCGTAAAGGAAATATGTTGATGTCATCACCTGAGTTTGATATCAAACCTCCTTTTCTCCCCTAACTGGATTTGACACGGTTTTCAAATAATTACCTGACATACATGTAGTAATGCGGATTTAGGTGGATTTGATTTGGCAGGCGTGCTGAGTAGACACATCAAGCATCAACATTGCTTTCACATAATACTGTTCTTTTAAATCTGTTTGGGCATATCCAGTGTAAATGCATTTGTGCTTCACCTGATGGGATTACCCAGTTACAAATACGGCAGAGCTGAGCTTAGTGGACAGCACTGGGATTCAGCCTCCTTTATGTGTCCCTGTGAGATATTATCCAGCTGTAGGAAAGAATTTGAGTGGCGGATGTTTGTCTGAAAATATTGCTGTCCATTATATCCTGAATCCAGTATATCCTCTGACTGCTGTAAAAGCTCTCTATTTTCTGTGTAATTTTGTCACCATGTGAGTGATGGCTTCATATATAATGATTGTTTTTAGACAACTAGTGAATAATTGAGGGTATTTAAAAAACAAAAAGTTTTTGGAAGATTCTTAACTGCCCACTAACGATCTGTTACCATCACATGATGGATGGAAACCAGTCATTTTACCTGCTAAAAATGTCCCAACTCCTTAAAAAAACAAGCTGTTGTGGAAATGTTTAGACTACACTGTAAAATCCAGATTCAAAGTTCTCCCAGTGTGGTGAAAACATTAGATACTATGAACCACAAGTGTCTGCAGAATCAATTGTGAAATTGTGCTGTAATAATAAAGAGTGGATATAAATAGCTGGAGGCTATTTACACCATCATAGCCTAATCATAATCCTAACAGGACATATAAAAATGAAGTCTGTGACGTTGTGCATGAACTGTTTATGTTGAACATTTTTAAAACACAAATGGTACCAATGCCAATTAAGAGTCACACGGTAGTTAAGCCTGGTATGCAATCCTGTTGGAGTAGCCCATTTTGACAGCTTACCATGAAATCATATAGTTGTTCTCCTTTTCTTTCTCATGTCTCACTGTTAAAAGCAAAGTTGAAACGTTCAGCTTCAGCTGCTCTCAAATGGCCTCAGTAAGCTTTTCCTTTATTTCTGAGGAAGACAATCCACAATCTAGGGGAGACTCCCAGCTGATGACGCGGCTTAAAGCATCATGTTCCCACTGCTGAATCATTTGAACTCATGTGAATACGGATTTAGCAAAAATTAAAGATCATGCCATGTCTATGATCAGGATAAGTTTAAGTCAGATATATATGAATTCAAAATGCATTATGGTAACACACATAACATTCCTTACAGTCACATATTCAGAAAACTAACATAAGAATAAATCAGAAAAACCCCACCATACTTATGTGTACATACAAAAATTAAAATGTACCCTTTTTGAATTGTCACTGTTGGAGCTGTACGGGGGCCAGATGTAACTGAAAACACAGTCTGGAGGCTGTAAATAGCTACCTGTCAGAAACTAAAGAACCTTAATGTTGCTTGGCAACAGACAATTCAAGAAAGTGGGACTAAAGTGGTCATTTCAATGTGAAATGTGACTTGAGATAAGCCCTGTGGATTTGAGGCTGTGCGAGAGAGGTGACACGTGACCCAAAGGTTGCGGGTTTGATCCTCCCGGGAGTAAACGGTCACGCGTCTTTTGGCCTCGAGCATCATCTGTTCTTCTGCGTGCAGGAGCCCAAACGCCTCCATTCTAAACGTAAAAGTTTTATGGGGGAGAAAAAGCAGTTTGATGCAAATTCAGCTTAACAGGTAAAGGTGATAAAGCCATCGAAGTTGCAGTTCTCTGTGATCGGTCATGAGTTTGCATGTTGTCAGATCTTTAATGCAGTTCCATTCTTTCTATGTATGACTTTTTCCTACAATCAGGCAGGGATCGCACCTTTCTTTTTTTTCTTCTTTGAGATATCACAAATGCTAGAACCTTTACTAATTCAATAACCTGCTCTTTATTAAACTATTATTAAACTGTTATTAAGCCATTCGTGTGATGCACTTTGCTTACTACAGTTATCACATGACTGATGCTGCTATGTTGACTTCAGCGCGTTGCTCAAAGTGTGCATCAACAGGATGTTTCAGGTCAGATTTGTCACTCATATCAAATCTCATAGTTTTTTTTGTTTTTATTCCGTGATCCAAACCAGTGTTTTGGCTAGATTTTTACCTCCTCCTCGCACGCATAGCATATGTAAAGACACTGGGTTTTCTCTCTTTCTTTATTTCTTTCTTCGTCAATGCTGTGTTTTTGGCTTTGCTTTGTTAGCCTGACCTCATTTCACTTTCCCCGAAGGCAACCGAATGCGGGGCTCGGCGAGCACAGCTTGCTCGCTGTGAATGAGGGAAGATGCGTGGAATAAAAAGCTCGTCTCACTGCTGTGATCGCGAATGGAGCAAAGCTGCATATAGTTTGGCTTAAGCGAAGTCCCCACATTCTCCTTAAAAACCCTCCCTGACATCATGGCAGACAAGAGCTTGGCAAACAGCGGCCAAAGCTTTTGTAAATATCATTCACACCGCATTGTCTGTACAGTGTCTCCCTAAACCCATGCTTGCTAACTCAATATTCTCCCCTGCTTGCATATGTTTATCTATATCCACTTCTTATGCTTGACAAGACTATAATGTGCTGAATAGAGAGAAGTAATTGGTGCAGATATTTGGGCTCCGCTTTACAGCCTAGAAACGACATCAAAGCCATACTTTCAAGATCAAAAACACATATTCAGATAATCTCTTCGTGTAGATCCCTTCTTTATGTTATCTGTAGTTGCGCAAAGCAACAGTGAAAGCACCCGAAATGATTATTATATCTCACTGTAACGAGCAAGCTCCAAAAAGCATGCTTTCAACAGGCAGTTTGTCCCCAACTGTGACGAAAACGCGAGAAGTTTTAAGTTCGTCTTTCAGATGATTGTACGCTCACAACGTGGCACCGAGGCTTTGGCTCACCCTTCACAGCGTGGCCAATCTGTGACCACTGTCCTTTCAGGGAGGCATCTGCCAATCAGGAAGCTCTACAGGGCCCCATTCCACAAATCACAAATATTCTTAATGCATCTTTACTTCTTCAACCATGACGATTGAGGCTTTATTTATTGAATTATGTTTCTAGAACTTATATAGTTGCCTATGTTGTTGTGAACCTCTCCGACTTGTTTTGTTGTGTTTCTTATGTCGAGGCATGTGGAATCCATATTTGTATGTTGTAGACTATGAACTCCCTCTGCGTATTTTGCCATTGCAATCTAAGTTGTGCTGTTGGACTTTCAGAAGTGGTAGCTGAGGTGAGAATGCACATGAACACTCCCTGTATTGTGTTTTCTGCACTAAATAAAATTTGCTGCGTACTGCTTTCAAATCGAACAAGTGTGTAATTATTTTCATCTTTTGTTTTTTCTTTAAAGACCCTCAGCAAACATGGTTAAAACCCCCAAATCAATGCCAAAAACTGAACCACGCAGGTGTCAGTGCTGTTTCCATGTCCAATAAAGGTCACGTTAGACCAGGGGAGTCAAACATAAGGCCCGGGGGCAAAGACTCCAAGCTGACCCACTGGACAGCTTTGGAAGATGTCAAGGAGAGCATATATTTTGTACTCTCTTAGCTGTACTTTCAAAAGTTTTACACCTTTTCCTACTCACTCAAAACTCCACCAGTCATTCCTTCTTATTGTACCAACAGAAACCTTCTGTTTTTTTCACAACTATTACGTTCACAATATTTGGATGAATTACCAAAACATTGCCGTTTTATATTTACAGGGCATTCTGGGTTATTTATTACCAGAACTTTTTCCATAATTTTCCATCTTTTGTAATCATTTCAATTTAAGCCAAATTTTACAAATTTTCTTCCATTTGCTAAAGCAGGACTACTTTGTCATGCAGACAAACGGAGATGTGCCATTGAAATTGTTCTTCTTTCTAATGCCAACTTATCTCAGTGATTAAGTGTGCAGTTAAACTTCTTTATACCGACAGAAAATGGAGTTTCACTGGTGCGGCCCACATAAGATTAAAGTGGGCTCTCTGTGGCCCACGATGTACAGACATCCCCGTGTTAGACCATCTGTTGCAAAAAGTGAGAAATATTGATCAGATTATTGCAACAAAAAAAAAGAAGTAAATGCATTTAAAAGACTATGGTTAGTGCATAGCTGTGAACAGACATCCACACAATGCCTTCTGCAAATAGACAAACTTGTATTAATGGAGGCTGCATTATAAATAATCAATGCTTTTTTGCATGATGATCTTAGAATTATACAATTATCTTAATTAATTATAGAAATTATCTGTTTGTCATGTCAACATGGTAAAATCAATCAAATTTTACGTAAAGAAGTATTCTAATCAATAAAATACAGATAATTTCCACCACTGATAAAAGAAAAATAAATCTATTTTTTCATCCATAGAACAACACAAAAATTTTGACTTCCTAACTCAACCTTCAAATTAAAAAAAATCTAATAATTTAAAATTTTGCATCAAAATGAATCAAAATGTTGTTACAGAAACGAGCTTCCATAAAGGCTGAAAATGATCCAGCATCAAAATCTTTGCAGGGTAATAACTGATATTGTCAGATATATTTGGGCAGCAGGGTCGTGTAGTGGTATGCAGTGTAGCGTCCTGAGTTCGAATATAGTGCGAGCTCATGTGTATTCTGGCTTCCTCTCACAGTCCAAAGACATAAAATTAGTGCTTATTCTGAGTTTTTCATAGGTGCGAATAGTAAGTGGAAGAGGATGGATGGTAAAATACATTCAGTGCAGCCAATGTATTCTTTACTGTAAGATTACAGAAAGCAAAGCATTACGTTGTCAAATTTATTCAGCAGTACTTTACTGTAATTTAATGGTGTTTTTATACCTGTGTCATAAACAGAAGCAGCAACAAAGAAAACAAGAAATCTGTATATAGATCTCCAAAAGTCATTTCAGTTGCTTAAAGCAGATCTTACTGACCCCGTTTCTCCAGGGGATGCCAGTATTGCCACGAGTCTCCCTAGAAGCTAGTTTCAATCCCGGCCCCCTTTGGGTGCTGTTCCAGTTCAAACAGACTCATGGATAACACGACAGAGAATGCATTGCTCATTACTGAACTGGAATTTAGGAATTGGGAGCACTCAATTATACACAGGATAAATAGGACTCCATGTCTTTGCGTAGCCACTTGACACATTTCTTCTTCTTCTTTTTTTTTTTTACATTAAACATCAAAATAAACACAGGGACAAATCTCACAGCATATTTGTCATTCTATTGATGTGTGTGGGTTAGTGAGTTAAGAGTTATATATATGTACATTTAACCTTTTATTCTGTTCTGCTTCAAGTCAATGATTTAAACAGGTATGGAGTTCTTTCATCACACATGATTTTCTTTACTTTCCTCGTGATATTTCTCTTCTCTCTCCGTGTCCCTGCCTCTTCAAGGCCAAGTTATATAATATAAATACACTAAAAATACACAATGAGTAACAGTAAATAAATAACTGCAGTGCTTAACAAATTTATTAGACCACCTTTTATAAAAACGAAAAAATAATTAGAATAAAATGAAAAGTTATAATGTTATTTATTAAGCAAATAACAAACTGAATTCCCATTGTGACATTCAAACACTAAAACTATTTTCTTTTCTGGTCCAGTAAATAACTCTAAATGTTTTACTCAACCAAAATATGATAATGCTCTTTATGATTTTTTCTGTTGTTTTTTGAAACAGTACATTTGAAAATTCATAGATAACAGCAGTAGTTATATTTTAGCATCAAAATATAATCTTTATTAAAGAGCTGGCAAATGCTAATGGGTTTACTATTACAGTAAGATAAAATTATATTTTCCAAATTAATTATGTTTTCTTAAAGATGCCTCAAAAGCATATAAACAAAAGCAAACATTACAGATTAATTCAAAGGAGAAAAGGTTAAGTTAATAACAAATCATTTTGCACAGAGTGACTCAACTCCAAAGCAGTCATGTTTCAAACAGGCAGAATATATTGTAGAAAATTCAGATATTCAGTATTCATTTCTCTTTATATAGCAGCAGCGTCACGACACCAGAATGCAACACAGATGGCAGACATGTTAATTTCAGGTAAGATGTTTATACAGTCATAGACAAACACCTCACCATGCAGTCTGCTGAAAGAATGAGTCGTTCAAGTGTCTTAGCAGCAGTCACTCTGTGTAATTTCTTCTGTTCTAGATATTCCACCATTAACTGCAAGTGGTATTATTGCAAATAAAAGCCATTTAGCAGCCACAGTAACTCAGCCACAAAGTGTCACACCAGGTAAAGTGACAGAGTGCGGTCACTGAGTGCTGTAAAAGTCTCCAACGCTCTGCTGACTCTTCTCCAGCATCTCCTCTGGCATTAACATCAGCACAAGAACTGTCCTCCAGGAGCTTCGTGGCAGAGGTTTGCAAGGACGAGCAGCTCCTGTAGGTGTAGGTGGCCCAATACAATGTATATGTGTAGGTTACTATACATATCCTATGCTGTAGTGAACTGAAGACAAAACACGCCCCCCCATGAGTACCCAAAAAGTTGATTCTGTTCATCTGAACGTAGCTTTTTTGTGGGAGAAACGTTTTGTCATGACTGAAAATAGCACCACTGAAGACACAATGGTGGTGCTAGTTTCAGTCATTATGCAAATGTACGGTTCAGCTGAGACTGAAGAAGTCACTTGGATGAGTGACGAAACGTTTCTCCCACTGAAAACGCTACGTCCAGATGAACAGAATCAACTTTTTGGGATTTACTTACCAGGATGATTGAGCGTGCATCAAAACGATACCCGATGAGTAAAAGATTGCAAATTTGTCACGTGTTTCAAAAAAAGACATTGGTGGTGTACAAACAGGCTTTAATCCCTAACAATGTGTAATTCTAAGTTTGTATAATATGTTTGTGTCTTTTCTTTACACACGATGGGTGTTTTTTTCTAGAACTGGTGACTTTAACTTTACCCACGTGTTAACAAATGCTAATAAACTCAGTACTGCATTCCATCTGTTGTTGTGTTTGTTCCCATCAATTCCTTATTGAGTTTTCACCCCTCTCGAGCCACTTCAAGATCAATTTTCGCAATCAATTTCCCTTCTTCACTCAGGTATGCAAAACCTTTGAAACTGGCTGTAGTTGTGAATGTGCGCATGAATAATTATCTGAATGTTACCCCTTTGGTGGACTGGGAAGCTGTCTGGGCTGAACCCTTGCCTGTAGCACAATGACTGGAAAGTCTCCATCCACCGCCTGAATTCGGAAAACTGATAGATTTTTATTTTATTTTATTTTTTTCCTGTCAATGAAGAAAAATCTTGAAAGATAAAAAGGTCAGGTTCACCTCAGCCTTAAAGCAGAGATTATACTGCCAGCAGTGGCTTTCTATTCACATGCAAAGTGCAATTAGTTGCTTCCTTTTCACAGACTCTGTATGAGGGTTTAAAAGCAAGAGGCTTCTGACAAAGGATGTAAGAGAGGCTCGTGCTACTCCAGACCTTTTTGTGGTCAGCGCATACACTGCAATGTAAAAAAAAACAGTACTATAGGAGGGCAGAGGTCATCCTCTTTATTCAGGTAAAAGGCAGGGAGAGCATGAGTAGTGCTCTTGGCGTTAGGCCAACAAAGTGATGCCTCATACACACTGTCTTACTCAGAGAAGGAAGAATCAAAAGAAAACAATTGTTTCCAAATATCTGGACCTCCGTGTGAGCCTGTTGCCTCCAACCTGAGACGCTCTTTGATCTGGTATTTCTCCACACAGCTTAAAGAGAAAATCCTGCGGCTGAAACCCATCATTGCTAAATAGTCCTATTTTTGGACTTCATCGTTTAAGCCTTGGATTTTATTGAGCGCCGTGTTGTTGGCCTCAGAACGCTGGCACAATCATAAGATATGTTGCATGGCTTTCAGTACCGTTGCGAAGACATATGGGGAAGAATAATACGTGGAATCGCACGAAATGATGAGACACGCGATCAGATCAGACGGCATCAGATGAGATCAGATCACATTTTGAGGGGGAGAGGAGATAATGGTGCTGTCAACCACCAAGCTGTGCTTGGCAGTTCAAGCAGAATATGTTTTAAGAAAATCCTTCATTGGCCCGTGTGTGCATGTCTCAATTACGCTGAAAAAAGGAAAAAAAGATTAAGTCATCAAAGGGACAAAAGCCATATGATGCATGAAAAGGTATTACCTGATACGGGTGTGATACACATATTAGAGTGAAAGAAGTCAGCCCCCCTCTGTCCAGGGACTGCACAGACACATGGAGTGATAGAAAGAGCGAGAGAGAGAGAGAGAGAGAGAGAGAGAGAGAGAGAGAGAGAGAGAGAGAGAGAGAGAGAGAGAGAGCATGCAGCAGCAGGCAAGATCTGAAGGAGAGGAGTAGCTCACGGATTGAGTGCCGCATGTGAATGAAGCACTGCAGTGTTGTAGCTTTTCTTCAGCTGCATGCGTCTGGCTGCTGAAGCTGCGGGATGCAAAGTATGGACGGTGGAGCAGAAAAGCTGCTAAGATTTCTGAGCATTGTTTTCTTCATCGTTGCTGTAAGAATTGAATCTTGCACACAGTCTTAAAACATGGATGATGTGTCTCTGGTTCTTATTATCTTCTGCTGAGAGGGTAGCATATCTTACATTTAAGGAGAGAGCTGGAGTTTTAAATAGAACTAAGAAGACAGTGCAAGAATATATCTATCTATCTATCTATCTATCTATCTATCTATCTATCTATCTATCTATCTATCTATCTATCTATCTATCTATCTATCTATCTATCTATCTATCTATCTATCTATCTAGTTTATTGTAGCTGAAGTTAAACAGTGTGAAGTGTGACACCATTTGATGAAAA